>JBBPBX010089682.1:4136-14256 GCA_038048925.1 Garcialebias charrua
GTGTTCTGCTGCTATTAACTTGCTCCTTCACGTTATGTTTGTTTTAGCTTGTGTTTTAAACAGTTTGGCTTGTGCTCTGTGCATTTTAGCTGGTTTTCTTTTAATTTTAGCTTCTTGTGTTCTGTTCTTTATAGCTTTTATTATTTTTTAGCTTGTCTTTTGTCCATTTTTACTTGTGTTCAGAAAATTTTAGCTTGTTTTGAGCATTTTAGCATGTATCCTGTTCATTTTAGCATAGGTTTTGTTAATCTTTGCTGGTTTTCTGTTCATTTTAGCTTCTTGTGTTCTGTTCATTTTAGCTTGTATTTTATTTGAGCTTGTATCCTGCTCATTTAAGCATGCGTTTTGTGCATTTTTAGCTGGTGTCCTGTTCATTTTAGCTTGTGTTCTGAACAGTTTTGCTTGTTTTAATATTTTAGCTCATATCCTGTTCATTTCAGGTTGTGTTCTGTTCATTTTAGCTTCTTGTGTTCAGTTCATTTTAGCTAGTGTTCTGTGCATTTTAGCTGGCTTTCTGTTCATTTTAGCTTTTATTTTAGCTTGCCTTTTGTTAATTCTAACAATAACAATAATAATGAATTTAATTTGTAACACACTTTTCATTAACAAAAATCTCAAAGTGCAAACGTGTGTTCTGAATATTTTAGCTTATTTTGAGCATTTTAGCTTGTATCTTGTTCATTTTAGCATATGTTTTGTTTGATTTAGCTGGTTTTCTGGTTATTGTAGCTTTTTGTATTATATTCATTTTAGTTTGTATTATATTTTAGCTTGTATCTTGTTCATTTTAGCTTGTATTCTGTTTTAGCTTTCTCCTCTTCATTTTAGCTTTTTTTCTGAACATTTTTGCTTGTTTTGAACATTTTAGCTCATATCCTGCTCATTTTAGCTGGCCTTCTGTTTATTTTATAATAATAATAATAATGAATTCAATTTATAACGCGCTTTTCATTAGTGAAAATCTCAAAGTGCTACACACATTCATACACCGGTAGCGGCAGACTACCATGCAAGGTGCTTTCCAGTCCTACCGGGAGCAACTCGGGGTTAAGTGTCTTGCCCAAGGACACAACGACACATGGTGTGGGGAACTGGGATTCGAACCGCCAACCTTCCGATCGGGGGACGACTGCCATTACCACTACGCCACGGCCGCCCCGTTTTAGCTTGTATTCTAGCTTGTATCCTTTTCATTTTAGCTTGTGCTCTGTTCATTTTAGTTTATGTGCATTTTAGCTGGTTTTCTGATAATTTTAGCTTCTTGTGTTCAGTTCATTTTAGCTTGTGTTTTGTTCATTTTAGCTAGTGTTCTGTGCATTTTAGCTGGCTTTCTGTCCATTTTCATTTTAGCTAGTGTTCTGTGCATTTTAGCTGGCTTTCTGTCCATTTTAGCTTCCTGTGTTCTGTTCTTTTTAGCTTTTATTTTATTTTAGCTTGCCATTTGTTCATTCTAACAATAACAATAATAATGAATTTAAATTTTAACACTTTTTATTAACAAAAATCTCAAAGTGCAAACATGTGCTCTGAATATTTTAGCTTTAGAGCATTTTAGCTTGTATCTTGTTCATTTTAGCTTGTATTCTACTTTAGCTTGTATCCTATTCATTTTAGCTTGTGTTCTGTTCATTTTAGTTTGTGTTCTGTGCATTTGAGCTGGTTTTTGGATCATTTTAGTTTCTTGTGTTCTGTTCATTTCAGCTTGTTTTCTGAACATTTTAATTTGTGTCCTGTTCTTTTTAGCATATGTTATTTTCATTTTAGCTTGCGTTTTTTTAAAAACTTGTGTTCTTCATAAGAAGCTAAAATACAAGCTAAAATATGAAGAACACAAGTAAAAAAAAAAACTCAAGCTAAAATGAAAAATAACATGCTAAATAGATAGGTACGGAAGCGTATTGCATTCAACCATGAAAATATTTTTTTGGAGCTTATGTAGTAAAAACGTGATAATTATGTAGTAAAAACGTGATACTAAGTAGTAAAAACGTGATAATTATGTAGTAAAAACGTGATACTAAGTAGTAATAACGTGATACTATGTAGTAAAAACGTGATACTATGTAGTAAAAACGTGATAATTATGTAGTAAAAACGTGATACTAAGTAGTAAAAACGTGATAATTATGTAGTAAAAACGTGATAATTATGTAGTAAAAACGTGATACTAAGTAGTAATAACGTGATAAGTTTACATGTAGGATGCACGCAGTATGTCAGGAGGTTTAGTCCCTTCAAATATAAGGTAAACCCATGCAGCGCTACATATCTTCGGTAGCACACTGTGAACACATCTGCCTTCCACTCAAAGGACATGAGTTCACATCCAACCTGGGGTGAAGTTATTTTGCTTTTTTTATTGTATTTTGCTTATTTTTTTATTGGATAAATAAAATAAAAAAGCAGTTTGTGTTAACCACAGGCATATTAAGTCTATGGTGTTAACCGTTTCTACATTAGCTGCGTATCCACACCTTCTCTTTCAGGCGGTCACGTGGTTCACGCAGCAGTTCCAATCAGCTCCTCGCTGCCAGTCAGTTTGACTTCACTTATCTTATTCTTATCCATCTTACTTACTTTTGTACATTTACATGTACAAAAACATGTCAATAAAACACAGGTTTTTCATAAACACATGCATGTTGTTGTATGGCTCGTCCTGCTGGTGTAGATTCATAAAGTTTCCACATGGTGGCAGTAGTGGGCTTTTAATACCCTGGTAAAAAAAATAAGATCGATTCCATGAGCCACAACAAAGTTTCATTTAGTTGAGTTACTTCACTTACATTCTAATCACATTTTAAGTAGGGCATTTTTTAATTTACTGTTGTAGAAATTGGAACTTCTCAGGAGAATATAGGTTAGTGTTTCATTCTGGGTCACACTCCAATACAGAAGGTGTAAGTGTAATTACACATCCGCGCCAGTAGGGGCAGTGGCGCTGTTATTGTCAGACTGAGCGCACAGAATAGTTTTTTCACAGAGTAAGAAGCCACAGCAGCGCATGAGAAGTTTTAGAAAGTGCAGTGAAGATACAGCATGGAGAAATATTTAACAGGGATGAAAAGAAAGGCGAAGACAGACGAAGATAATAAGAAAGCGTATTTAGCGCTTGGCTTCACTGTGACAAAGGTGGGAGATGAGGAAAGACCGGTGTGTCTGTTATGTCTTAAAATATTAGCAGCGGACAGCATGAAGCCTAATAAATTAAGACGTCACTTAACCACATTACACCCCAATCACGCTGATAAGCAAAGTATTTTCAGCATAAATATTATTATATAAATAATCCAAAGAAGAAAAAAAAAATTTAGTCAAACCAGGTTGGATTCGAACCTGGGTCATCTGCATGAGAGGCAATGGTCTTAACCATTGTCCTATCTGACATGTGTTGAAGTTTGCAGGTCTACTCTATTTAAAGGAAACGCTCCTCCTGAATTAGTATCGCATTTTAACTACATAAGTATCACGTTTTCACTACATAGTATCACGTTTTAACTACATAATTATCACGTTTTCACTACATAGTATCACGTTTTTACTACATAATTATCACGTTTTTACTAGTATCACGTTTTTAAAAAATAAATAAATAAATATCACATTTTTGTCATCTGTGTATGTTTCCCATACTTGACAGACGAAATCGGTCTCTGCATTTAACCCAACCACCACCAGGTGGTGCAGTGAGCAGCCGTGGTCAGCGCTCGGGGAGCTGGGGAAAATAGGTGTGCACTCATCCCCAAGGTGTGCCGTGGCCGGGGTTCGAACCTGAGTCCTTCGGATAACAAGTCTGATTCCCTAGCCACTACATAGTATCACGTTATTACTACTTAGTATCACGTTTTTACTACTTGTATCACGTTTTTACTACATAATTATCACGTTTTTACTACATAATTATCACGTTTTTACTACATAGTATCACGTTTTTACTACATAGTATCACGTTATTACTACTTAGTATCACATTTTTACTACATAATTATCACGTTTTTACTACTTAGTATCACGTTTTTACTACATAATTATCACGTTTTTACTACATAAGCTCCAAAAAAATATTTTCATGGTTGAATGCAATACGCTTCCGTATCCAAGCAACCAAAACATAAACCTTTGTTTTTTAGAAAGTCCAGCTTTTCCCTGTGTGACCTCTTTCCTAATTGTCGACAATGGGCCTCATGCAAGAACTGTTCGTACGCACAGATTTGTTCTTAAATTGTGCGGACGAGTGATTTAGGAGCATTTGTGGCATTCAATAATGTTTTCGTATCCTAAGATATTTTTCAGATACGAACAAAATTTACGTGTGGTCCAGACCTGTCGTATATTTTACGAGCAGTCAGTCTGCTGTTATCCAGACGGATTTTCTTTACTAATAACTTTATATTTCGTTATTCAGAAAATATTTTGAGTCCAAAGAAATCACGCACCATAATTATTTTTGACAATAGGTTATTCTGTTTGAATTAGAATTTTAAATGTAATAATGACTAACGGATTAAAATATTTAAATTAAAATCAATTTGTTATCAATGCCGTTTTCTAACACTACAATATTAATATGAAGATCTCAAACTAAAACCAACTTAAATTATGAATTAATTTACGTTTAATTTGTCTCGGTAACACAGACTTTACCTTGACCTCCTCCTGTTGCAGTCATAGAGCTCCGATAGCTCAGTGAGATGAGCGTTGGCTCGTCGTTCCGAACCTTATGGGTTCAATTCCCACATGGGACAACGTTTTTTTTTCTTTTAATTCATTCCAGATTTAAAAAACACAAGAAAACTATTTACAATACAACAAGAAATAAAGCATAAAGTCTTTTTAATCTGGAATGAATAAATAATCTAAAGAAGGAAGGAAAAAAAATAGTCATACCTTGTGGGAATCGAACCCACGAGGTCTAGATAAGGTTAGGAGCAGCTAACGGCACAATGCGTTCCCAGTTGCGCCACCAGGACGTGTGTATATTTTAAGGTCCACATTTATTATAAACAAACATTCTTTGGCTTTGGCTGGTCCTTTAATCCCATGAGTGACGCTGCTAAAAAGGACAGATTTTCTTTTCTCGATCTCGGAGAGCAGAACTTCAATCTCCGCACCCGTAAAGTTCTCCATTTTACTTTTCGCTGTCATTTGTATGAACGGACACTTCCTGCTCTCTGAGGCAGGAAACGTAGCCTTATATGGTGTTTTGAGGGGTGGGAATTATGTAAATAACCTCTCCGCGTGCACGCGCAGGTGGATAGAACAGGTGGAATTCATCATACGTACGCAGCTCATTTACACACTTTTCCTGAGGATAGAAGAGTTTGTTGAATCTGACGTGGCATGTTCGTACGAACGCTTCGTACGAACAAAAGTAAGAGAAATTTAGGATAAAAATACGAACATGTTCTTTGGGCCTCATGCAAGAACATGTTCGTATTTTTATCCTAAATTTCTCTTACTTTTGTTCGTACGAAGCGTTCGTACGAACATGCCACGTCAGATTCAACAAACTCTTCTATCCTCAGGAAAAGTGTGTAAATGAGCTGCGTACGTATGATGAATTCCACCTGTTCTATCCACCTGCGCGTGCACGCGGAGAGGTTATTTACATAATTCCCACCCCTCAAAACACCATATAAGGCTACGTTTCCTGCCTCAGAGAGCAGGAAGTGTCCGTTCATACAAATGACAGCGAAAAGTAAAATGGAGAACTTTACGGGTGCGGAGATTGAAGTTCTGCTCTCCGAGATCGAGAAAAGAAAATCTGTCCTTTTTAGCAGCGTCACTCATGGGATTAAAGGACCAGCCAAAGCCAAAGAATGTTTGTTTATAATAAATGTGGACCTTAAAATATACACACGTCCTGGTGGTGCAACTGGGAATGCATTGTGCCATTAGCTGCTCTTAACCTTTTCTAGACCTCGTGGGTTCGATTCCCACAAGGTATGACTTATTTTTTTCCCTTCCTTATTTTGACTATTTATTCATTCCAGATTAAAAAGACTTTATGCTTTATTTCTTGTTGTATTGTAAATAGTTTTCTTGTGTTTTTTAAATCTGGAATGAATTAAAAGAAGAAGAAAAAAACGTTGTCCCATGTGGGAATTGAACCCATAAGGTTCGGAACGACGAGCCAACGCTCATCTCACTGCGCCAAAGCTGGGGAACAATAGTCTGTTTCGGGGGGGAGAGAGAAAGGAGGAAAGGGGGAAGAAGAGGGGAAGAAAGGGGGGAAGAAAGAGGGAAAAAAGCGGCTGATCCCAGAGTCGTGGGTTCGATTCCAGCAGTCGCCATGTCATTTTTTTGGGAAAAAATTTCCCACAATTAATGTTTAAGTGTTATGAAGTGACATTTGATCGTTTTTGTATCTTGAAAACATTTTAAATGCTTTTTTGTACAAATAGTGTAGTACCCCGGTACTCTAATTTAAAACAACACTTTTTATTTGTCATAAAAGGCTTTCTTTTTAAAACTTTATTGATGAATTGCTTAATTAATTTAGCTTTTTCATTCTACTAATATATTCAAATTAATGTGTTAAATTATACTGTATACTATATACTTGATACAGTATATTTTAATGTCCTTAATCATACCCAGTGCTTATTTTCATTTTTCACTGCAAAACAATGACTGAAACTAAAATATTCTTTTACAGTGTCTTTCCTAAAGTACTTTTTGAGTGAAGTGAATGATGTGTTGTTTCTAGTGTATGCTTAAAATTATTACCAATAATTCAGAATTAGCAGCAGCTAATATTTACTCACAGTAAAAGACCGTAGACCTTATCGGTTTCAAAGAACCAAATATTTATTCATCAACAATTAAGATAGTGAATTAAACATTTTTAGTTAGTCCAAAAACATTGTAGCATTTAGTTGCAACACCTTTCCACTGAAGTCTCCCATTTATTTTTCTTAAACCAAGAAATTTGTGGTTTGCTGAAGGAATTAAATCCTTTTATTTTATGGTTTGTAGAATTATTTGGTGTACATAATGACAATAAGAATAAATATCTGTATTATCAACCCAAAACAAAATAAATAACACTCTGTGAACTAAATAAAAACTATATACAATGAAACAGTTTGTGAAGTTATTTAAAATAAAGAAAATGTTTATGTTTTCTTTTTAATTTGTTCCAGCCACTGCTCTTTAGTGAGACTTTCATTAGAGGGACAGTGCATTTGCCCTCTATACTGGCTGTGTCCTGTTTCAGCAATTCTGAACTGCCCGCATTTTTTGCACGTGTTATGCAAAACTCTGCATGTCAGTTTTCGGGGTGCTCTCTGAGGATGAGTGGAGGCTGCTCAGGAAGCTGGAGCAGGAGTCAGAGGATGAGTGGAGGCTGATCTGGAAGCTGGAGCAGGAGTCAGAGGATGAGTGGAGGCTGCTCTGGAAGCTGGAGCAGGAGTCAGAGGATGAGTGGAGGCTGCTCTGGAAGCTGGAGCAGGGGTCAGAGGATGAGTGGAGGCTGCTCTGGAAGCTGGAGCAGGAGTCAGAGGATGAGTGGAGGCTGCTCTGGAAGCTGGAGCAGGAGTCAGAGGATGAGTGGAGGCTGATCTGGAAGCTGGAGCAGGAGTCAGAGGATGAGTGGAGGCTGCTCTGGAAGCTGGAGCAGGAGTCAGAGGATGAGTGGAGGTTGCTCTGGAAGCTGGAGCAGGAGTCAGAGGATGAGTGGAGGCTGATCTGGAAGCTGGAGCAGGAGTCAGAGGATGAGTGGAGGCTGCTCTGGAAGCTGGAGCAGGAGTCAGAGGATGAGTGGAGGCTGCTCTGGAAGCTGGAGCAGGAGTCAGAGGATGAGTGGAGGCTGATCTGGAAGCTGGAGCAGGAGTCAGAGGATGAGTGGAGGCTGCTCTGGAAGCTGGAGCAGGAGTCAGAGGATGAGTGGAGGTTGCTCTGGAAGCTGGAGCAGGAGTCAGAGGATGAGTGGAGGCTGCTCTGGAAGCTGGAGCAGGAGTCAGAGGATGAGTGGAGGTTGCTCTGGGAGCTGGAGCAGGCGCCAGAGGAGGGCCCAGAACAAGAGCCGCAGCAGGAGCAGGTGGATGAGTGGCAAAGAAGGTGGAAACACTCTGATTCTGTAGAGTGACGCTTCACACTTTCCACCCCAGGGGTAAATTCCTGCCTCTTTTTGGGGGACCTAAACTTCCCAGTGTTCAGTTTATCTTGGCGCCGAGCAGCAAATACCACCCTCTGCTTGTCGAACTCCAGCAGGTTGTGCCATAAAGCAACAATGCTGCTCACCTAAACAGGGAAATAACACAGTTGAACACGAGAACACAGCAATGTTCAAGTGATTTGAGGAGTATGCATATATGCAGCAAGCTACAACACATGTCACTGACCTCGTGGTTGCTCAGCACCAGAGATGTTTTGTTCCTCAGCTCCACCAGATACTCAGCCAAGCTGTCCACTTTGTCCAGGCCTGGAACGCCTGACTCATCTAAACCCTAAGAAAACACAACCAACATATTAGTTAAATAACATTTTGTTGATGTTGTCTTTTATTTATCTACCGGTACTATTCTACAGTTTACTATGTATTCACACCTCTGAGATATGGCCAGCTATGGGAGGATGGGTGGAGGGAGCAGGATGGGTGGAGGCGTCAAGCTGTGAGGTCACAGAGAAAAGGGCATCATCTTGAAGTCCTGATACCAGTAAGTTCAGAGCCTCCTCATCCACGAAGCCTTCATCTTCCTCTCCTTCACTTCCATCCACATCTTCCAGAAGATCTTCAGTCTCTTTCGAGTCAGGCTGTTGCCCGTCTGACTTAACAGGCAGTCAACACCCAGCAGCTCACCTATGGAAAAATAAAACAAACACAGATAGCAAAACAGTTCTTTACTCTTTATACATATTAGTGACTCAGACATTTGGAAATCTGCATAAATATGCCTCTTTAAAGAAGACAGAGAACTCCATGACATTAATGAATACATACTGCTGTACTCACAGAGGAAACTGTCTCGCAGGTGTGTGCCGGAGTCCGGGAAGATGGAGCAATGCAAGGGCTCCTCACAGCAGATGAAGAGGGACTCCTCTCAGAGGATGGAGACGGACTCTGGCTCCTCACAGAGGATGGAGACGGGCTGGGTGTCTTCCGGGCCACCAAGTTGGGCTTCAGTGAATCGGAGACCCACCAAAATGGGATTTAGTGAACTGAAATGACAAATGTACACCCATATAAAGTGAATCCAATATGAATCAATCACAGTATCCAAATAAGAATAAAAATGTGTTCTTCAAAAACTGTTATAGTTTGTTGGACAAAAGTAATCATATGAAGTATTTAGCAGAGAGACAAAAACATTTACCATTGGCAACGATGGAGGGGACCTCATGAAGGACCGTGGGGCTGGTGCTGTGTCAGCAGCAGCAGATGGTGAAGCCATAGAGTGTTGGGTCACAGGAGGAGGAGGAAGAGGAGGCTACAAAAACATATATATTCTAAGTGTAAAAGCCATCATTCACCAAACATAGCAGTAAAATGACTCATAAGTGATTGTAATCAGATTTTATTTTAAACCAGTTTACCTTAGCAGAGTGAAAGCCACAGTCACAGGTCACAGACTCTCCAAACAGGGTGGTCTGACCTCGTGCCTGCATGGGGCATTTTTCTATCTGAAACAGTGCACATCATCTTATTATTATGACAATTACTCATGTCTCTTTTTTGTTTATAGTGGCTTCACTTTACCTTCTGATAGAGATTGTGCCATTTGTTCTGCCTCGGGGCTGGTCACATCCACTCCTCATCTCCCAGACCTTTATGGATCTTTGGCTTGGAGCTCATCTGAACATAACATCAGAAAAGAGGAGAATGAAACAAAACAAAGAATTGATGTACTTTATACAGTTAATGATTATAGTCAATTATTTATCTATCTATCTATCCATCCAGCCATCCATCCAGCCATATATCCATCCATCTATCCATCCATCCATCTATTGTTTATGTTTATGTTTATTAAATTTGTTCATTTTTTTTACAAAAGAAACAATACAAGACAATCTCATAAATGATAGTGTACAAAATATAAAAAAAGGAAAGTAGCAGAAAGAAGAATAAATCTTATTATATCTGCCCCTTACTTCCAACAATCAGATTAAACAACAA
>JBBPBX010089683.1:0-14256 GCA_038048925.1 Garcialebias charrua
TGATGGGACACACAGAGACAAGGAGGGGTTCAGTGTCTTGCCCAGGGACACTTTGGCACGTAGCTGCTGGTGGAATCAAACCCCCAATTTTTGTATTGGAGGATGACTGCTCTAACCACTCAGCCACAGCCGCCCCCGGTTATTTTGGTAGAAATACCATAAGTAATAATAGCTGAAAAATACACAGGTTAGAGTATATGGAATATGGAGAGCATCCTGTGCTCCAGCATCAACGAGTGGCATGGAGGCTGCACAGCTGCAGAAAGAAAAGCTTTGCAGAGAGTGGTGAAGGCTGCACAGAAGATGTTGGAGTCAGTCTCCCCACCATCACAGACATTTACACCTCCAGATGCAGGAAGAGAGCCACCTGCATCATGAAGGACCACACTCACCCAGCACACACACTTTTTGCCCCACTCCCCTCAGGAAGGAGGTTGAGGAGCATTAAGTGTAGAACCACTAGACTGAGGAACAGCTTCTACCCTGAGGCTGTTAGACTCATGAATATCTAACCAGAATAATCACAGAGAAATATCACATCTAGGGCTGTAGCGATACAATAATCTCACAATACGATACACGATATTCTGCTCACGATAGGGCTGGGCCATATCATATCATTATCGGTTTTACCGGGCAAAAAAGCTTGCCCGGGCAAAAAATTTATATCATGATATGCTAATTTCATGACGTAATACGTTGGGGCGCCCCGCCCCCTTCACTTCGAGCGCTTCAAAAGACCAAACCGAGCTGCGCACCTCCCTCCACCAGTCTGTGTACTGGTGTAACGCTAGAACAAACAACGTGTTTCAGCTGTCTCTCCCCTGTCTCTCACTGCACAGGTACAGAGAGCTTGTCCCCCCTTCCCGCCCCGCGCTGCTCAGCGTGTGTGCGGGCTGCTCTCTCCCTCGCTCCAAAACTGTTGCGCGGTTCAGCTGTCGACACAGTCTCACACAGAGGCAGGTGATCAGAGAATCAGATAGATCAGTTTAAAAAATGAATCAGAAAAATGAATAATTCCTGCAGGAACAGAGGAAGCTGAAACACCAGAAGCTTCAGGGTCAGCTGATCAACTTGTTACAAGTTATTTTTATACTTGGAGACAGAATACTTTACTTAATAAAGTAATTTCAGTAAAATTACCCCTTGTTGTTTTTTAAAATTTTATATAATGCTGCAAAGCAACATGTTAAGTTAATTTTGTCAAATAAATAAATTTGATTTTTTTTTTTTGGTTATATCACGAAATTTATCGTTATCGTGATAATATTGTGATAACTACTTCTCATATTTGCACTAATGTTTGTATTACATCACTGCCTATAGTCATACTACTGTACTGTTTACATTCACTGTTTACATACTACTGTTTACATTCAATGTTTACATTTATTAATACTGTTTACATTTATTACTACTGTTTACATTTATTACTACTGTTTACATTTACACTACTTTTATATCTACACCACTGCTGATACATATACAGTATTCTCTGACCAGCCTTATTTAAGGATGCCCAATGTGCCTTACTGCATATGCCACTTTTGCCTCTATACCAACATCAACTACTACCTCATACATATACTGTGTACATTAACTCATATGCTGCTTTGCCACTCTTTGCAAATGTCAATGCTAGAACCTTCAGTTTATTTTATAGATATACTTTTTATACTTTTTTATACTACTATGCAAAAACTCAGGACAGTATTACACTTTTATTATTTCATTTTATGCTTATGTTCATTAAATGTTTAGTGTTTTAGTTTTAGTGTTGGTGTAAATTTTCATACTTTTATACTACTATGCAAAAACTCAGGACAGTGTTACATTTTTACTATTTTATGCTTATGTTTATTAAATGTTTCAGTGTTTTAGTGTTTAAATGGTTACTGTTGCACCGAGGGACTGAGAGAAACGCAATTTCAATCCTGTGTATGTCCTGTACATATTGCAGTTCTGACAATAAAGTTGACTTTGACTTTTGACTTTGATAATGCTCTGAAATATCACCAGTGGTGGGCAACGCTATTCCAAAAATTAGTTCCGCTATTTCTAAAGCACTTATTGATTTATTTAGGTCCGCAATTTCAAAAGCACTTATGTATTAGCAATGCTAGCGGACGCTAATGCTAACACGCTAACCGCCATTTTGAAGAGGGCAAATGCGAAATACTTTTTTAAATCCAGCAGATTTGACCATTTGAACCGGTTAAGCTCAGAAAAACCTTGTGCTATAAAGTCAGCTAAGAAATATATTTTTCTCAGCAAAGAAATAATTGTTTTTACCGTGTTTTCATGGAAAGTCCTTATCTTCTGTGGCCGTCGCGGCCGCCATTTTGAAGAGGGCAAACGGCGAAATACTTTTTAAAATCCAGACGCGTCGCGTAGGCCGCTGAGAAACATCCATAAGTTCACCCTCCATGTTAAAAACTCTTCGTCTGACTCTTCGAAAACAAGCAATAAGGCTGCAGAGTAACACACTGGCTGTGTCTCAATTCAGGGGCTGCGTCCTCATGAGTGCGCATTTGTCGGCCGCATACGTCATTGCCCCGCGCGGAGGACTGTCCCAATTCGAAGACTCCTCCTCATGCGGCCGAGGAATGCGGCCTACTTCCTGCCGAAATCGAAGGATGCATCCGTGGAACCTTCAAGACGGAGGCTATCCCAGAATTCATAGCGCCAGCAGAGATTTCGCGGGGGGTGGGACTTTCTGCGTGCAGGGTCGGGGCTGCTGCGTGTTGTTGAGTCATCAGCTCGTTCTGACAACAACCTCAGCGCGAATATTCATTCAACCTTTATTTAGTCATCTCAAACAACCTCAGCGCGAATATATCTCATTAAAATTTAACTACAGAAACGACAAAAAAAAATGTGTTAGCTGAATATATACTAGTGTTTCTGAGTTTACTGTTTTTGAAGAACTGATTACAAATCAGATTATTTTACACGTGCGTAGCAAGGATTTTCTGAGGGGCGATCTGTTAAAACCCAGAGTGGACCTACGAAAAGCAAGTTGTCCAGTAGCTCAATTGGTTAAGCATCCCGCGGTTGGCGCAGAGAGCTTTTTCTCGAAGCTGGTTCGAATCTCACTCGGTACGGTTAAAACTTATTTTACGTTTGTCTTTTATTGGATAAAAAAAAAGGAGTTTCACAAACTCCTTCTTTTTAATCTCAGTCCTCATTTTTTTATCCAATAAAAGACAAACGTAAAATAAGTTTTAACCGTACCAAGTGAGATTCGAACCAACTTTGAGAAAAGTATCTCTGCGCCAACCGCAGGATACTGTACTTAACCATTTGAGCTACTGGGCGACTTGCCTTTCGTAGGTCCACTCTGTCTTTTAAACAATTGCCCCTCAGAAAATCCTTGCTACGCACGTGTAAAATAAGCTGATTTGTAATCAGATCTTAACAAACAGTAAACTCATAAACACTATGCTGGTGTAGATTCTCAGTCGTCCAGGACATGATAAAATCAAAAAAGGCGTTCAATACAGAACAAATTGTTGTTACAAATAAAGTCCAGTTGTTCTGTATTGAACGCCTTTTTTGATCTCAGAAACACTAATATATATATTCAGCTGTGGCGTCCCTTCTCTTTCCACACACACACCAAGCGCGCACACTTCCCACCCATTTCAAAAGAACGCCCCACCCACTTCAATACCGGCTCTCCGGAAGGCTAGACTGTCCCATTTCAGCAGTTTCGTCCAGCTCACCCGGCCTTGTGAGTGCGTGGCCTACTCGGCCCAGCTAGGCTGGGTCCTCATGAGGACCCAGCCCGTGAATTGAGACGCAGCCACTGGCTGCTAACTGAGAGCGCTCGCTCTAGCAAAGAGACTGAGGGGACGCTTTTTTGTCACGGACCACATCCGGCGCTGACAGGATATGGTCTGTTAGTAGTCGTCCGGGCCCGTGAATAAGTTTTTTCGTTTTTACTGATAGATAATTAGTTATAACGGTACTGCATTTTAAATAAAAATAGCGCAAATCCACTTATGAATTATAAAAGTTAGTCAAACCGCTGTAACACTGATAAATTGTTTAGGTACGCTATAAGCGGATTAGCGCATTAGCGCTCTCTGGCGGTTGGAGGCCCACCACTGAATATCACAATATAATTTTTGAGCCATATCACCCACCCCTAGCTCACGATACAATATATATTGCGATATTCAGCAAACGATACAATTCAATACACTTGCAATTTTCTGAAAGATTTTAGAGGGACAGAGTGATTTTGGTGACATTTTGAGACTGTTATAGACTTGGATTGAATTAATTTAACTGAAAACTGATTAAAAGCACCAACTACACAATACTTGGCTCTGGTTGGACATGGACACAGACTTAAAGTCGACAGCTGGACAAAATGAATCAAAGAAGTGGTGAGAAAACATGTTTCTTTTAATTGAAACAGTAAAAACTGTAGCTTACATGCATTTGTAAAGTAAATAAAGTGCACCAAGTGCCCTGCTCTGAATAGTTTGAAACCTTTTTAACCTTGACACTTAACATCTGAAGGAATCACTCTAAGTGCTTGGTAAGTAAACAGTAATATGACTTCTCCAAAACAGTCTATAATTCAAGTAATGAAGAACATTTAACTTCAAATGCACCCATCTTAGCAGAGCAGCTTAAGGCCTGTAGATAGACCCTGCCAGGGATGCAGAGGTATCTAAAAAAGCTAAGTCTGGTCCTCTGGACATTCAAAAAAAAAAAAAGGTATGATACTTGCACATGAATATCGATTTTTTTTCTGGGAAAGAAAAAAAATTGATATATATTGCGATATCAATATTATTACACAGCCCTAATCACATCATGTTGCTGCTGATCTGTTTCATGTTGCTGCTGATCTGTTTCATGTTGCTGTGTTCATTCGTGCCCATCTGCTCATACAGACTCATGTTCGTGCTGCTGTTTGGAGTAATGTTTTTCTATGATATTAGTGCTTAGTGTATTTTTAGTTGATGTTTTTCTTAGTTCATATCTTAGATGTTATTACTGTTCTTCTCTTACATTTTGTTGTTGGATGTAACTGGGACCCTGTGTACATAATCTCGTTTCATCACATGTACCACATGCGGTGCAAATGACAATAAAGATTCTCTGACTCTGATATCAAGGTCCATGCTCAATAATCCAGGTAAATAATCCAACAAAGTTCAGTGAGGTCAGGTTCAGATTGATGAAGTCCTTCGGATGAAGGACGAAACATCTCTCAACAAAAAAGAAACCGTCCAGATGACCTGACTGAACGTTGTTGGATTATTGAGCTTGAACTTTGATGTCTTGAACTATTTTGGCTGTGGCTGCCTGGGAGGGGTCAATGGGGGAGAGGGCGGCCCCAAGAAACCATCTTATCACCAGAAACTGGCTGGTCCACTATGAGAGTGCGCTTTTTATGAGGAAACAGTGTGTTTGTGGCTCCTCAGATTGAAGAAGCCCTCCGGATAGAGGGCGAAACGTCTTTCTACAAAAATGAAACTGTCCAGATGAGCTGACTGAGCACTACTGGATCCAGTGACGTAGCTCCGCTGGCCAGTCAACAACTGCTGTCTGCTTACGTCAAAATCGGCACCTCGGAACAGTCTGATTGGAACCTCAAACAAGGAGGTCCTATAAACATGGCTGAGTGGAGGTGAGTACCAGCAGTGGGCAGGCCCTTAACTGGTGTGGTGTAGAGCCGAGGTCATGTCAATATAGGTTACATAACCGAGCCTCTCATACAGTTTAAAAAGCTTCAAACTCCACACTCTTCAGACTTTACTGGAATTGAGCAATCATCCCAGATGGGAAGCAAAACATCAACTAGATAAAAGAAGTCCAGTCGTTTTGTTTTTAATCATATTGTTTCGATAAACCTAAAGAAGTTGTCTCTAAACATCTGAAGTTATATACCTTCTTTTATGACTGTCTAAAGTACTGTTGTCATCATTCTTTGTTGGAATCAGGTCTCTCTTGTAAATGAGTCCTCGAGGCTCAACGAGTAACCTGCATAAAGGTTGAATACATTTTATTGCATTTTTTTTACTTGCTTGTGTTGCATGTATGAGCCTGATTTCAGTAACAAGATGTCATGGACAATAAAGTTACGGTACTGAATTTAATTAAAAATCGTTAAGAGTATTGCTCTTCAGTAAGATGGAGCCTGAACCCGAGACCACCATCAATGTTGAGTGTATTCAGAAGATAAAGCTGTTAGAGAATCTTAAAGAGAAGAGCTGAAACACATTGTGTGATGCAGCAGTATTAAACTGCACCTCGGACTGAAACAGCCCTCTGACACAATAACAGCCTAATAAATGAAACAAATAAAGTTGAGTTCAGGAGAACAGGAAGGTTCACTTTCTCTGGCTAAAGACTTGAAAGTCCTTTTTTTTTTTACAGTAATAAATTAACACTTTATTTCTGTCAATAATATTTACACTTTAAGGGGAAAAAAACATTTTTTTACTCTTTATTTCTCTGAGTGGCACTAATGTGGCATGGTAAAAAGAGGTCGAGTAAGTTGAATGAAGTCTATAGCCCTGTTTCCATCCATTTTCATTTCGAATTTTGAGCTACCTCGCAAATATGTAAATACAAATTAATGCAGATCAGAAGTGTTTCCATCTACTGGCTTGAAGCGCTTTTTCCAAGCCGCGCACAGCGTCATTACGTCAGACGTCAGCGTCATTACGTCAGACGTCAGCACTGCGCATGTCTACAGTAGACCAGAGAGTAAACAGGAAGTAGCGGTTGAAAACAGAACCCGGTCACACATCTCGTCAAAATGGGGAGAATATTTCAGGTACGTGTTGCTATCGGGCGAGTTGTATTTATTCTGTCATGCCAACTAGTTTTAGCGAGTTACATGTTGTCCGGAGCGGAAACAGCTGATCAGTCACGTGACGTGAATGTGCGCTACGGCAGCACGAGTCGGCAAATGTGTTTCCATCTGTCGTTTTGCGCAGCTGCTCGGTTTCGCAGCTCCCAAAAACCACCTCAAGCGAGCGTATAAACTTTTTGGCGAATTTCAGGAAGTAACTTCGTATTTTGCCGTTTCCATTAAGCTTTTCTGCTGCGATACTTCAAAATGCGCACCTAGAAACCTTGATGGAAACACGGCTTATGTTTCACAATCGTGTTATGAATGCACGGTACTTGAAATATTATGATCTATAATTTATCAAAGTCCCAGCAGTCCTTTGCAATATTAATACTGTTCTCACTGATTTTTGAGGTGTCAATAAATTTCCGATACACTGTGCAGCCCTGCTTAGTTATAGATGAGTTCTACAGGAAGTGTCTGTTAATTAAAAGTCCAACCTCTAATTGTCGGAGCTCCATCTTCACACCACAGCCAGAGTTTGGACAGCGAACAGTCAGGGATAAAATCTCTCTCTTGGCAAAGTTATCAGGGAACAGCTGGTCCTCTGACAGCATCTCGTTGTCCACAGGGCACCGCTGTCCCGTATCACTGTTTTACAAGAGAAAGAATAGCAATTATTGAGGCAGAACATTTTTCATCAGTTGCTGCATGAGGGTTTTATATTGGTGCTGAAAAGCTACAAAAATGTTGCATCATTTAGATATTTCCTTAACAATAAAGTTCTCTGGGAAGAAAAAAAAATGTAACAAGGTTACAGGTTGGTGTTATTAGCTGTTATAACCTTTTGTCAGTGTGTTACACTGTTCAAGACTGAGCGGTGAAACAACCTACCGAATAGACTTTTCAATACAGCTCTTGCAGAAGCGGTGACCACAGCGTGTTTGTACAGCATTCCTTAAAGCCATGAGGCAGATAGGACACTCATATTTACTCTCCAGGGGTGGGTCAAACTCCACGTCGTAGCCCTGAATGGGGGCAGCAGACTGAAGACTGCTGGAGGAGGCACCTATCATGGCACCAGGACTTTCTGAAGGGCTTAGAAGAGATTCTCGCTCCTTTTCCATCATTGCCAAGGCACAAGCAGTCATCTCTCCACCAACTGCACCGTCATAGCTGTCCTCCTCCAAAATCCCTTTGGTGCTATCAAAGCAAGACATCTGTGGAACAGAACATACAGTATAAAAATCAAGAGAATACATAATGCTGGGGAAGAGAGGGATTCATTCATTCAACCTTTATTTATACAGGCTAGCCTCTTTGAGTCACGGGGACTCATTTACAAGAGGGACCTGTCTCACTCACACCAATACTTGTAATTTCTTCAACAGCTGGAGCAATCTGAAAATTCTCAGACGGTAAGATCATACGAGTTAATTAGGCTGTTACCAAGGCCATGATCACTTTTACCATAATAAAAGGCTAAATTAAGTGTACTGTATTTGGCTTGAACGAATGATTGGAGAATACACATCAGGGTGAAAAACAGGTTGAAAGAGATGTATGCTCATCTCATTGACAGTTAAGTTAAACTTCCTTGAAAAACTTCCTCACAATTTTAGAACATAAACATGCCAGTAAACGTGTTTTTAAAAACTTATTAAATAGATTTTCTTTAAAGCTGCAGTCTGCAGTTCTGTAGTGCAATCTGTAACTTTTCAAACAATATATTTTAACATATTTCTTCACTCTGTCACTATCTCCTGGCAGACTGATGTTAGACAAAGTAATCTCTGAAAAAAAACTATAGTCCCCTTGCTTCTCCAGGTGGTAAATAAGAATTTCAAAAAAGCCACAGTGACCCGCCGTTAACCAGCCAATAAAAACAGAGTTTTTAACCAGCCAATAAAAACAGAGCTTCTCACTTCTCACGCTCCTAACCCACGCCCCCCCTGTCCCAGCCCCACGCGCAGGTTCTCGTTCAAATAATTGCAAAGCGATGCAAAACTGTTTTGTATGTGACACAAATGTATTAAATTCCCCTTCTTCATCCCTGATCTGGACTTTTCTTTTGTTTTTTTGCCAAAAGTCAAGTGATCGCTTCATCCTCCGCAGCTGAGTCCATGAATGAATTAAGGAAATGAATGAATTTGTCACAAGCAAATTAAACTCTGGTTCAACGTGGCTGCGTGCGGCTCTGCAGATTTCATGGTGTTCTGGTGTGCTGGACCAGTGCTCCCTGTTTTTATTTTATAGAACGTTTTATTAACATATAATCACAGAACTTGGCAGCTGCTGAGAGCATAGATATAATATACACTAGATAAGACATCCCCGCTGTTGGCCAATGGAGACCGACATCGTCAGACGGCGGCCATCTTGCCACAGACAGAATGCCCACTCTTAACATGAATGTGAATGGGGCATTTACTATTAAAATAACCATAACTTGCTTAATTTTCAACCGATTTTAAAACGGTTTGGTTTGTTATAAATGTGAGAGATCTTGTTTTGTATTATGAGAGTCTTATTTTGTATTATGCACATTCTTTTGTTATGACTCTTATTTTGAAAGGCAAAAGTAGGAAGTGCTTTCCAGCATGTTGCTAGGCAACCAAAGAAAGAAGTTGTACCGTACTGCTATGAAGACATGATATTAGCAAGTAGCTGTACAAAAGTAATTTAAGTTTAAGAAGTTCTTTATTACTCTCATTTCTACCTCAAAAGGAAGGGTCAGCCAGCGAGGTATTTATATGTTATATCATTTTAATGTCAAGATTGTATTCATGACACCGTCTCACTCAAGTTTATGTTGTATTTTTAGTTCGACGGTAGTGTTGGTGTCAGTGACAACGAAAGTGAAGTGTAATAAGAAGATTTCCATTAAAACTGACTACACACTAGCAGTACAACGAATTCATTAATGCTGTAAAGAAGAGGTGGAAGTGACAGTCGAACTCGATGACAAAGTCAAACTTGATGACAAAGAAAAGGAACGGAGCTGCATGAATGCCCTGACCTCTGGTGGCGACATTGCGTCATTGCACCAAAGACCAACGGCTGCAAATGTTAACGGACACATTTCAACTGCTGCTTCTTCATAAAGACGTCCAGAAGCCAGACATTTAAGTTCATGTTTGGAAAGTGACACAAGGAAGGAGTAACAACAAGGAACTGTGTGAAGCTTGACAACAGCAGCACAACAAGTTAACAAGAAGGGAAGTAATGCAACAAAGCTCATAGTTTAAGTCAAGATAAAAAGACATTTCACAGAGTAAAAGTCCATAACAGCTCAAGTAAAACAAAATGTCAGAAACAAATGACACAGAAATAGAAGATGCCAGTGCAGAACAAGCTGCCAAAGCACAGCAAGCAGATGAAACCTATTTAGTGCAAATTGGGCAAAAAGAGCTGCGTAGAAGTGAAAGATCTCGCATATTAACAGGAAAAGGAAGACAATTTCATAAAGAAAAACTACAGGGGTTGCAACGTCATTTTGAAAGTACTTATGACAGATGGAAGGCATTAATCAAGGTTGCTAAAAAATCTGTTATGAAAGGAGATCCAGTTGACATTCTTGAAAGTCATATGGACATTGTGCAAAGAGAACTAGATGCTCTTAACGATATTTATGATCAATACAGAGCAATGGATGGACCACCCCATGATGTGCGTTCCAAGTTAGACAAAAGCATATCAGTGACTAAGGTAGTTTTCCAAAACATCCAATGTTATGTTGAGGGAATAAATAAGGAGGAGATTGTTTGGCCTGATGCTAGTTCTGTATTTACATCTTCTAGCTCAGATACTGTCTCAGTTTATAATCCGTTTAAGGCCAGTACAGTTATTTCTAATGGCTCCTCCACCAAAAGACAAGAAGCTATGGCAGAGTATGAAGCCACAAAGGCCGTGCTTAAGATAATGGCTGAACAAGAGAAATTTAGAGGAAAAATGCAAACCATAGAAGAAGAAAACAAACGCATAATTGCAGAACAAGAAGCTGCTGCAATGTCACAACGCCATCTAGAAGAAAGAGAGGAAACTGAACGCAAGTTAAAAAGAGAAAAGGAGAAGGCGGCTGTGATCAAGAGACAACAAGAAGAAAGTGCTGCAAGGAGAAAGTCAGCCGAGGACTTAAAAAAGGAAATTGAAAGACTGGAAATTCTGAAAAAACTCAATGCAGCAAAGGCAAAATTACAAGTTTATGAAGAAGACTACTTTTCAGTGAAGCAAGAAAGCATCAGTCCGAATCCTGCAAACATACAGGTAACTGAGTTCAAAGACACTGCTAATCAACCCACACAACCACCACAACAGCTAAATGTCATTCACGAGAGCACAGGTGAGCTTGTAAAGGTTTTAGCAGAAGCCATGTCAGCTAATAGGCTACCGATTCCAGAGCCCTCAGTATTTTGTGGGGATCCACTTAAGTTTAAATATTGGAGAGCATCTTTTGAGACTCTAATAGAGAGAAAGAACATTCCCACAGCAGAAAAGATATTTTTCCTACAGAAGTATGTAGGTGGATGTGTTAAAGAAGCCTTAGATGGCTATTTTCTGATTGGCTCTGAAGACTCTTATATGGCAGCATGGAATATGCTCAATGAACGTTATGGAGAGCCTTTTGTCATTGCTAAGGCCTTCAGGGACAAGCTGCATACATGGCCAAAGCTCCAAGGTAAAGACAGTGCAGAATTAAGAAAGTTTGTGGATTTCTTACAAAGCTGCCAATCTGCAATGGCTACCAATGATAATCTGAACATCCTCAATGATGGAATAGAGAATCAAAGACTTGCTGCTAAACTGCCAGACTGGTTAAGCAACAGATGGAACCGGAAGGCTACAGTGTACCAGCTGGAGCACAAACAGTTCCCACGTTTCAGTTACTTTGTAACATTCCTTTCAATGGAGGCAAGTATTGCATGTAATCCCATTACATCATTCCAAGCTATAAGACAAAGTGACTTTGACAAACCAAAGACAAAACCTCAACTTACACTCATTCATAAGAAGCAAGATACAGCGAAAATATTTACAACTAACTCTACAGAAAGAAGCATGATCTCTTGTGTGTTTTGTAAAAGAGCAGGACACAGCTTACACAAATGTCGTAAGTTCACTGAGAAACCAGTTACTGAGAGAGTCAAGTTCATTCAAGGTGAAAAACTATGTTTTGGCTGTCTAAATAGTGGTCACTTCTCCAAGAACTGTACCAATCGGATGACATGCAACACGTGCTCAAGACAACATCCCACATGTCTGCATGAAGAAAGACAAAAACACGAGACAAAGAAAGAACAACCTAAAGAACAAGAAGTAGCTGAACGGAAGGAAACTCAGCAACAGGTAACACAGTCACAAGACACAGTTAACGAAAGTACGTCTAACAGAGTGACTCATGAAAGTAGAAACACACAGACGTCTGCAATAGTACCTGTCTATGTATCCACACAAAATGAGCCAAGCAAAGAAATACTTACCTACGCTCTACTGGACACACAGAGTGATTCGTCCTTCATTCTTGATGAAGTAGCGAACAATCTGGACACAGCCAAAACCCAAGTTAAGCTCAAATTGTCTACAATGTCATCCAAGAAAACAACTGTACCATGTACAAAACTTGAAGCTTTGCAAATAAGAGGATTGTTTTCCGAAAAGAAACTCACTGTGCCAGTTGCCTACACACGTGATTTTATACCTGCCAATCGTAGCCATATTCCTACTCCAGACACGGCAAGGTCATGGCCACATTTGGAGCATCTCACTGGACACATTGCTCCACCATTGGACTGTGAGATAGGACTCCTACTAGGCTACAACTGCACACAAGCCTTAATGCCCAGAGAAGTCATATGTGGTGAAGGAAGCCAGCCTTATGCCCAGAAAACAGATTTGGGCTGGAGCATCATAAGTTACTGTGACTCAAGTGACGCAGGCAGCGATGTAATTGGAGTAAGTCATCGCATCACTGTAAAGCAAGTAATACCAGAGACTGAGCCAACCACAAAGCTAAAGAATAAAGTTCATTATATCTGCAAGACACAAATAAAAGAAGTAACAGGTCCAGATGTAATCAAAGCACTTGAATCAGATTTTATAGAGAGAGCAGTGGAAGAGACGAGCATTTCACAAGAAGATGTCTGCTTCATAAGAAAGTTACAAGAAGGAATTACACAAAAGCAAGATGGACATTATGAAATGCCCCTGCCTTTCAAAGGTGACAGACCAAATCTTCCCAATAACATGTCAAGTGCTATGCAACGCTTAAGCAGTCTCAAACGCAGATTCATAAGGGATCAAAAGTACTACTCAGACTATGCAAAGTTCATGGAGGACATTGTTGCACGCGATGACGCAGAGAAAGTAACAGAGAAGGAACTTTGTAATACCCCTGCCTGGTATATTCCCCACCATGGGGTATATCACCCTCAAAAGCCCGGCAAGATCCGTGTAGTCTTTGACTGCTCTGCACAATATCAAGACACTTCGCTAAATGAACACCTGCTTACAGGGCCTGACCTAACAAACGCTTTGGTGGGAGTACTCTGTAGGTTCAGGAAGGGCTCAGTGGCTGTAATGTGTGACGTGGAGCGCATGTTTCACCAGTTCCATGTAACACCTCAAGACCAGGATTATTTACGCTCCAGTTACACATTGAGGTGTTCAGCCCCAGACTGTCCAGTTTAAGGATGAGCTGTTGGGGGATGATGGTGTTGAATGCCGAGCTGAAGTCGATGAACAACATCACCTTTTACATCATAGCTGGTCTCATCACTGACCTTGTAAACTTTTCCTTTGACCTTTGCTGACACCTTTTTGTCTCGCATCACTCCACCATCACTCCGTCCTGCCTGGACCTCACATCTTCTCCTCTTGACAACACTCTCCTGGACAGTGGACCCAGGAGACGCTGGTCTCTTTACACTGAATGATATTTGGAGGACCACTCTCCTGCTTGTTTTAGATGTCCCTCTGCTCCACCTCACCTGATTTGAATCAGACATGGTTCAACCGATGGAGCAGGTGATGGAGCAGGTGATGGTTCAACCGATGGAGCAGGTGATGGAGCAGGTGATGGAGCAGGTGATGGAGCAGGTGATGGAGCAGGAAACAAACCTGCAGGACAGTGGCCCTTGAGGACCAGGGTTGGACCCCCCTGGTTTAAACAAAGCAGCTCCATCATTATTTCTCAACATGAGATGATCTAAAGTGTAAAGCCCGTCAGGAAGGGCGGCGGGTGACATGCATTCCTTTAAGAAGTGTGGCATGGTGTGCCATCAAACTCTGTGCAGTCTCCAGAGCGTTCATTCTGCTTTTCTGTGAAGGTCTACTGGTTTTCCTGTGGTCACTTCCAGTTCACTCAGGTTTGTTCTCGGTGTCACTGGTCCTGGTTTCCCTCAGCTGCTTCTCATCTGCTCATCAACTCATCTGCTACT
>JBBPBX010089684.1:0-14256 GCA_038048925.1 Garcialebias charrua
AACCGGTCGATTTCTTTATCCCCCTAATAAAAATGGACTATTCCATCTTGACATCTTCCGGGTCAGAGGTGAACTCGGGGGCTAACGTTTATGGCTAGTTGTTTGCGCTTGGTCTCTTCATAAATCCGCAGAGAACCCCGCTGTTTCAAGCTAACTTAACGCGGCCGGGGGATTTTATTGTGTGTTTTGTGTCGACCACTCGACGGTGAGTCGTTAGTTTTATGTATTTTATTTACTTTTCATTAAATCTGTTGACTTTCTATAGAATCTTGACATCTTCCGGGTCAGAGGTGAACTGGACGCTAACTCTGTGTCCAGCTGGTTGTGCTGGGTTACTAATGGATAAATCCGCAGAGAACCCCGCTGTTTCAAGCCAAATTAACGCGGCCGGAGGATTTTATTGTGTGTTTTGTGTCGACCACTCGACGGTGAGTCGTTAGTTTTATGTATTTGGGTTACTTTTATGTATAAATGCGGTGGCGACACACCCGTGTATTTGAGATTTAAAAGTGGTTTTAGGGATTAAAAGATCATTCACAGGATGCAGAAGGAGATCACCGCCCTGGCCCCATCCACCATGAAGATCAAGATCATCGCCCCACCAGAGCGTAAATACTCCGTCTGGATCGGAGGCTCCATCCTGGCCTCTCTAGTGTGGAGCAGCTGATTGGAAACACAGGTCCTTCTGATCTTACCAACAGTGAAACCTGTATTCTGTACCATCTTACAGGATACATAGTACATAAAGTGATCAAACATTCCAACATCTGTGATGGATGCTCAAATTCAATTAAGCAAAATGATGAGACTCTGGAAGGAGAGCATGGTACCTTACTGACACTGAAGGAATTCAAACCAGGAGTCCTGTGTCGGCCATCACATGAAGCCTTCAGTCTGGTCCAGAAAGTTGAAAGGCTTTTCAGAACAAGGACCAGTCAATCCTTCATGGAGCTCCCCAACGCCTTTGATACTCTACTGAGAGAAGCAAGTGTATTTGAAAGCATTCTTCCTTCATGTCATGATGTACAAAGAAAAATAACCAGCAGGTTCATCAGGCTGAGACTCAGAATAGCAGCAAAACACATCTTAAATGAAAGAAAAAGAATTTTGTGCAATGCTGGGCATCTTGGAAGTAAAAGCCAGACAAAAAGCATGAAGAAAAAACAAACAGCATCTTGTGCCACAACAAGCAAGCCCCCACCAAACACCTTGATTGTTGCCATGGAGGAGCTTGGGCTATCATTTGAAAACGCCACACCACCCAGTGCAGCTTCAACACATGTACATATGGATGGTATGCTTGGAGGGATTTTTATGTCCCTTACAATTATTTAATTTCACTGATTATAAACAAGTTATAGTTATAAATAAGTCTTAGCATCCTCAGCAAATTTAAAAAAAAGTTGATGCAAGGCTTGCATTTGGTATTTGAAAAACTAATTTCTAATCACTTTAATTTGATTTTTATTTTCACAGCCTCCCCATCAACCGTTCAGCTCCAGCACTTCACCATTTACTTACCAGCGCCATCTCTCCATCAATGAGGACTGACCAGTTCCACCAACCGGTGTCATTTCTTCGCTCGCCACTCAGTTAATCTGAAAACATGGAGATGGACATGAATGTAGTTTTATATATATATCTTTTAATGTTCTACAACTTACTGATGCTGATATGTTCTTGGAAATAATTCTTATTTCTTATTCTGTCTTGATAGAGAGCCTAATCTCAACTCGCCCTATGATTACCATACACTAAACTAATAATATAATACAAATTTAAATTTAACAGTCCTGCAGTAAATACCAATTTGTGAAGGTTATGGTGTTAAAATAATTTTATTCAAACTTCTTGATTCAGCAATTATTGTTATGTGAAGACATAAAACAAGAACTTGTACCTTTATGATACAGTACTTTGTTTGAATGCAGTTCACTGAAGTCATTTTGTGGTTCACCTGGAAAACATAAAACTATTTACTCATCTCCACAAGCGCATTTTTCTTTAAAGCTGGGGTATGTAAGATTGTAATGTAGTCTGTAACTTTTCAAACAATATATATTTTAACATATTTCTTCACTCTGTCACTAGATTGATGTTAGAGAGGTAATCTCTGAAAAAACTAAAAAAAAAATATTGTCCCCTTGCTTCTCCAGGTGGTAAATAAGCATTTCTAAAAAGAAAAAGTGACCCGCCATTTTCCAGCCAATAAAAACAAAGTTTGTAACCAGCCAATAAAAACCGAGCTTGAATTTGAATCAGCCAATAAAAACAGAGCTTGAATTCAAATTTCAACAGACCACAAGGGGGCAGAGCCATATATGGCTCTGAGGGGGAGGGATCAGAATGCTTTGCTTGTTGAAATTTTTTCTAAGTGCTGATGTTCTACAGAAACTGCAGACTGAACCTTTAATGATAATGTCACAATTTATGCTGCAGTCTTTGACAAAGGATCTATAATTTGAACTAAATTAAACCACATCAATCTCAGAAAAAAGGCTAAGTATTTTCTGGAATTATCATTAAAAATAAAAATATAAACTTTTGAAAATTTAAGCTGTAATGGATATTTTAAAACGATGAATTAGACAGAAAAAGACCCAGTAAAACCATCATGATGGAAGAGCTAGCGACATACAACTAGCAATTTAACATGTACAAAAAACTTGCAACATGAAGTGTTAACGTTGATAGATTGTGGTCAGAACAGTCAGCTAACGCCTCAAAGTGGCAAAAAAATGCTGTATTTTCATCAACTTACCCGAGAAAACACGAAGATTGAACTACGTTCAGTGGTAGAACAGGAGCTGTTTGTAACTTTCAGCAGCTCCGTGACCCACGTGACTTCCGCATTCCATTCTTTCTATGGGAGTCAATGGGAGTGTCGCAACTCTCTCTTAAGACTGATGGGTTGCTTCTCATGCTTTACTACTTTCCCAACATCGCATGAGTTGAGATGTTGGGGACAACATCTATTTTGTGGGGGAGTGTGTTACAGGGTATGATATTCATTTGACCGTGTTCATATTAGATCCAATTGTTTGATTATCTGCATTAATTTAGCTTGATTTGGTGTGTGCATGGAATGTAGTGGGGCTTTTGAAAGAATGGTGCGTTGGCGCAATAGTCAAAAGAGTCCACTAGGGGGACTCGTGCGCTCTTTACATTTAATACAAGAGTAAGTAAAGACGCACTGGTTTCAACTAGTCATCTCTTTTCTTATAATTGTCCTTTTTTATAAGGTAAGAAGTTAGATTAAACTTTCAGGAAAATGATATGAGTGAATGCTAGCCCTGTATGTGCGAGTTTGTATATGTTTAGTTTGTTTTGTGTCACGTATTAGTTATCTTGTTTTAATGTAATGTGTGAAGAGTGTTTGGCTAGCTACTTAGCTCTGTTGCTAACGTTAATAAGCCGTTAGCAACCTCTTCTGTTCGGCAGTTGGTTGATTAGCTTAAATGAGGATAACTGTAATTTTTATGAAGTACAAGTAATGTACTGTTCTTCATCATTTTGATATTCCTATTTTGCTCTTTATTAAATTACTTCTGACAGTAAGGTAACAACATTAATTCAAAGTAAAATGTTTAGATATTGTTGAGTAACTGTAATGTGAAATACTTGATTTTCTCTAAAAGAAATGTGGTGTTTACTTGTATTTAGAAAGGTTAAGAGTTGTACAAGGAAATATTTATAATTGTAATTTTTATGAAGTACAAGTACTGTAATGTACTGTTCTTCATCATTTTGATACAGTGTATTCCTATTTTTCTCTTTATTAATTTACTTCTGACAGTAAGGTAACAACATTAATTCAAAGTAAAATGTTTAGATATTGTTGAGTAACTGTAATGTGAAATACTTGATTTCCTCTAAAAGAAATGTGGTGTTTACTTGTATTTAGAAAAGTTAAGAGTTGTATAAGGAAATATTTCTGTGTTTTGCTTTTGACGTTCGGCTCTTTACATTTAATACAAGAGTAAGTAAAGACGCACTGGTTTCAACTAGTCATCTCTTTTCTTATAATTGTCCTTTTTTATAAGGGACAACATTTGGAGGCATCGCTGGGATCGTTTGGCGAGAGGACCATTCCCAAGATTCCTGTGGAACCCTCCTGCTGAGCATCCCAAAACAACCCAAGTTCGCAGAGAACAACGTGGAGGTCTTCAACCAGCAGTTGACAGTTTGTATCCTGAAGTGTGCACTGACCACTAGAGATCAACACCAATCAACTGAAGGCGGTTGGACCCCATTCTATTGTTTCTGAAATTCCAAAATATAAAAATGGAGTCGGAACTGGAAAATCTTCAGCTGGAGATAAAAGGAGCATTGTATAACTTGACATTTGAACAGCTGATCGAAGTATGCATCACACTGCAGCACTCAGCACCTGGAGGAGAACTTTTGACTAGTAAAACACGCAGTCATCTAATTTCATATGTCATCAAATATCTTGAGCGGGAGCAACTGGCTAGCCTTGAAGATGAAGGCATGTCAGAATATCTCAGCATCTGGGACACAATAAATAAAGTAAAGTCCATTAAAGAGTCACCCAGAGTAGAAAATCAATCTGATGACCAGGAAAGGCTTCAAAAAGAAATAGAGGCACTCAGATTGTCGCTACAACAGAAAGAAAAAGAGGCCCGGGGTGTAATGGACAGAAAAACGTTCTCTTGCCCACAGGTTTCACAGATAAATGTGACTCCAACATTTTCAGAAAATCCAATGTGGCGCAAAGATTTCAAGATTCTTGGACAGATAGGAGAGCCAGGCCAGAAGGATCGGTTGACATTCTCTAGCCTGGCAAGACAGATTGAAAGTGGGCTGACCAAAGGCTATTCAGAGACAGATATTATACATAGTTCCCAGACACGCCCCCAGTATTGCACAATACCTGGTTTTCACCATATCTAAAGGCAGAAAGGCAAGATGAAAGGCAAGATGAAAGGCAAGATAGCGAACAAGCAGACGCGAACAACCAGAGCAAAAACACGAGCTACCACAGCTTCACCATGGAACAAGAGCAAAATGGTCGGAGTTAAATGATTTTGAGAGTCCAAACTGAACACGGACCAGAACCAGCACTTTTGAGTGTTACCGTGTTGGAGGTTAGCATAGTTAGCACTGGAGCGGAGAGTCCCTCCAGCTCAGACACGAACAACCAGAGCAAATTATACGACAAAAACACGAGCTAATACACCTTCACCAAGGAACAAGAGAAAATGGCAGTGGTCGGAGTTAAATGATTTTGAGATAGAAATCATGGCAGACGAATCGGACAACTAGTCACAAGTTACTCTGATATCATTAATTATTTAATTACTACGAGGAGCGCACAACGAGGAGCTTCACAGATTTAAATCCAAAAAAGATGTGAAAACTGTCTCATTCATATCTAACCAGCTAAATAAACGTTGAACTAAAATAACACACAGCCAGCACAAACACGGACCAGAACCAGCCCTTTCAGTCTTACCGTGTTGGAAGTTAGCATGTTGTTAGCCATGTTGTTAGCACACTGGAGCCGAGGGGCCGTCGAGCTCAGGTCAGACTGCGTGGATCCGTGACATCCATCACGGCCGCGGGGTCACGTCCCATGGGACCGACGCGTCGCCCGCACGACTTGGCTCCCGTACTCCTTCTCCAACTGGGACGGTTTCACCCGCCGGTCCTAGTGGACCGTGAGGCCATTGTCGCGTTAGCGAGATGCTAAGCTAACAGCATGCAAGACGGTGTCGCTAAATAATGAAAAAAAAAAAAACAGCTCTAACACACAGACAGTTGTACTCTAACATTGTTCTGACATAGTTTCACAAAATGATTTATGTAGAATATTTTGTTTACCGGCCAAAAGCACGACGTCTTCCAGAGCAGATCCAAGCCAGACTCAGAGACAGGAGGAGCTGCAGTCCAGCTTCTCCGATGAGATAAATCCTTCACGTTACTTTTTTTTTTGATTAACTGAAACCTACGCGTTGCCCAAACGTCTACCCGACTGGGACAACCACTGACACAACACGAAGTAACCATTGCAATTAATTAGAAATCAACACAAAAAAAAAACGTGAAAAATGAACATCCATTAGACCGCGCTGTCCCCTGTTCTGACTTTCAAAATGAGGGTCCACCCGGAAGTAAGACGGATGTGACGTCACATGGGAACTATGTATTGATGCTGTGATCCGTGCTATAACACCCGGCCTACAATTACGGAGCTATTTGGAGGGAAAAGAGACCCTTACCTTACCTGCTCTGCGTAGAATCTTAAGGTCCCATTACCAGGAGAGAGGTGCCACAGATTTATACAAGCAGCTAACCTCTGAGGTTCAGGGCAGCAAAGAGTCTCCTCAGAATTTCTTAATCAGGGCTATGGACCTGAGGCAGAAAATTCTGTTTGCCTCTCAGGAAGCAGAGTCAGCTTTAAAATATGACCCTGCTCTTGTCCAGAATCTGTTTATGCATACCATCTTGACAGGTTTACAGAATGACAACATCAAGAGTGATCTTCAGCCTTACCTCACAAAGCCTGGCGCACCTGATGAACTGCTGCTGGAGAAAGTGAATATTGCTTGTACAAATGAAAAGGAGAGGCAGGACAAAAAGAAGCACGCTGTCCCACAAAGGGCAACCAGTGTCAGTACTGTCCAATCTGATGAGCCAGCCAGAGAAACAAAAACTCCAACCCAGCAAAGCCAATCTCAGATGTCCCATGATGTGTTATCTGAGATCAAAGAAATGCGCTCTGACATGGTGTTGTTAAAGGATCTAAGAGCTGAAGTGTTCCAAATCAGGGAAACAATCCAAAAAAACACTAATACACAGCCAAAGCAACCCCCACAAAGTTCAGAACAAGTGTTTGCCGCAAGTCCAGTGTTCTCACCTACAGAACAGTCCTTCAGATTCATGTCACCCATGATGCCAATTTATCCTCAACAGCACCCAGAATTGCTGCAGGAGTACAGGCCCCTGTATGGTCCAGGACAGATGAGAGGGACTGCACAATTTCAACAAAGGTTTGCTCCACAACAATATTACCAAAGACCACGCCAACAACCCAGATGCTTTGCTTGTACCCAAGCCAATGAGGAACATTGTCAGCATTGCTTCAGATGTGGAAGTACTGAGCACTTCAGGGCAGGATGTAGAGCAGACAGAGCAGCTTCTTCAACCTATAGGGGACCTTTAAACTAAGTCGGGTTGCCTCCGTGGGGCGTGGGGCAACCAGAGTTAACTACAAGTCCCATTTTTGTGTAAACTGTGGAAAAAAGAAAGTGAAGAGGGAATTAAAACGTTGCTGGAGTTGTAAAACTGCTCTTTATTGCTCAAAAACATGTCAGAAAATGCATTGGCCTGTTCACAAAATTGACTGTAAGTCACACTCCTGTTTAGGTGTTAAACAAGTCAGGCAGCTACGTGAACAATCTGAACCCAAAACTATCAGAGCTGTTAAAGATCAAACCGTAAGGGAGCTAGTAGGAAAAAAATGTATTATCAAGTGCTTCCTGAATGGACAGAATACTCAAGCACTCTGGGACACAGGTTCACAAATATGTGCTATAGATGAGGCTTGGAAAGAAAATTACCTACCTGACCTGCAGCTAAGGGATGTTACTGAGCTACAGGACCCACTGGACCCATTACATATTGAAGCAGCTAATGGCACCGCCATGCCATACTCTGGCTGGCTGGAAGTCCCTTTCAAGTTGACTACGATGGATGATGAGCTGCTAATACCTGTGCTTGTGTTGAAAGGCAACCAACAGCAATGCCCAATCATTGGGTTCAATGTAATTGAACATCTCGTGCAGAACAACCGGGAAGGCCAACCAATATATGGCGGTATGGACAAACTTGTAAATGCAGTAAAAATTGCATTCCCTCATCTAAAAAATAATAAGGTAAAAGCCTTTATTTCTGCTGTCAGCCTGGGTCAAACATGTGAACACAATGTGAGGACAGTAAATGAAAGAGTCAATGTGCCAAAACACACCACCGTCCAGATTCAGTGTCGTATTCAGGCCCCAAAGTTTAGGGAAGCTAAAACTCTGCTTTTTGAGCCTCTTGTGAACCCACAGTGGCCTGAAGAATTAGAATTCTGTGATACCCTTGTATCAATTGAGGCAGAAACAGCCCCAAATGTTGTTTTAAGTGTTCAAAACCCCACAAACCACGATATCACACTTCCAGGCCGGACGGTTGTTGGAGCTGTGCAGTCTGTAAGGTCTGTGTATCCAGCTAACTTTTTCAGCACAACCCAACAACCAACAAGTAAATCAGTCAATCACATCCAGGCCCAGAGCACCAGTGAAGGTGTACCTACAGATGGACAGTGGGACCCTCCTGTTGATTTAACTCACCTGGATGAGGACCAGAGACAAATAGTAAGTCAAATGTTAAGAGAAGAATCTGAGTCTTTCTCCAAATCTGATGAGGATATTGGCTGCATACACGGGTTACAAATGAACATCTCACTGAAGGATGATGAACCTGTGTCAAAAACATACCGGTCTGTGCCCAAACCTCTGTACAGGGAAATGAAAGATTACCTGCAGGATCTCATAGTGCAAGGGTGGGTTGAAAGATCCAAATCTTCTTATTCCTCGCCAATTGTCTGCGTAAGAAAAAAAGATGGCACTCTGCGTTTATGTATAGATTACAGAGAGCTCAACAAAAAAACACATCCTGACCGCCACCCGATTCCCAGGGTTCAAGATATAATGGATAGCCTGGGGGGAAACACCTACTTTTCCTTGCTGGACCAAGGGAAAGCATATCATCAGGGATTCATGGACAGAGACAGCAGGCATTTAACAGCCTTTGTGACCCCCTGGGGTCTATACGAGTGGATACGAATCCCATTCGGCCTGATGAATGCGCCCGCAGCTTTTCAGCGCTGCATGGAACAATGCTTAGCAGATTTGAGGGATGAAATGTGTGTACCATATCTTGATGATGTTCTTGTGTTTAGCAGGACATTTGAAGATCATGTCAGCCATGTCCGAGCAGTGTTGCAACGTCTGAGGCAGCATGGGATCAAGCTAAAACCTAAAAAGTGTGACCTGTTTAAAGCTGAGGTGCGGTACCTGGGCAGGATCGTGTCTGCTGAGGGCAACAGGATGGATCCAGCTGACACTAATGCTGTAAGAGCCCTAAAGCATAAACATCCTGCGAATGTTGGTGAGTTGAGAGCAATTCTTGGACTTTTGAGCTATTACAGGCAGTATATAAAGGACTTTTCACGTATTGCTAGTCCCTTATATGATCTGTTAAAAGCACCTACAAAGCATGAGCCGTTAACAAACAAAAAGAGAAAGTGGCCAACAAAAACTGGCAGCAGAGCTGTCCCATCCAGTACAATCATTCATTGGACTGAAAAACACCAGTTGATCCTGGAACAACTCATTGACTGCCTTGTCAACCCTCCTATACTTGGCTTCCCAGATTTCTCACAGCCATTTGTTCTTCACACAGATGCGTCAAATCTGGGTCTAGGTGCCGTGCTATACCAAAAGCAGAGTGGAAAGCTTCGTGTGATTGCCTATGGCTCGCGCACCCTAACAGCTGCAGAGAAAAATTATCATTTGCATTCGGGGAAGTTGGAGTTTCTCGCCCTTAAATGGGCTGTAACAGAGAAATTCAGAGACTATTTATATTATGCCCCATTTTTCACTGTCTATAGTGACAATAATCCACTCACATACGTGTTGTCATCTGCCAAACTAAATGCAACAGGATGCCGATGGGTTGCAGAGCTGGCAGATTTTCATTTCTCTGTGAAATACAGGCCAGGAAAGGAAAATGTGGACGCAGATAGTTTATCCCGAATGCCTCTAGATGCAGAGTTTTTTATGAAAGAGTGTTCAGAAGAAATGCCATCTGACGTCATTGGGGCAACTACAGAAGCTGTAAAAAATCAAGATGAGTCCAGTGTGTCGTGGTCCATGTGTGTCTCAGTAGCATCTGCAGATTTGACCCCTGACACATCCATCATCCCACTAACACCAGAACAGATTCAGAATGACCAAAGAAATGATCCAGTTCTGGGACCAGTGATCCAGTTAAAACTAACCGCAAGCAAACCGTCAGGTGCACAACTCAAGCAACTTAGTCCACAAGTGGGGTGTTTGCTAAGAGAGTGGGACAAGTTGGAAATTGATGAAAGTGGGGTGTTGCACAGAAAGACAACAAGCAAAAAACAACTTGTACTCCCAGAAAAATATAAAAATACAGTGTTGAGGGAACTTCATGACGAAATGGGCCACCAAGGTGTCGACAGGACATCATCCCTGATACGGGACAGGTTTCATTGGCCATATATGCAGCGTGAGATAGAGAGCTATGTCATGAGAAGATGTGAATGTCTCAAACATAAGAAACCTAGTCAGGAAACAAGGGCTCCCCTCACCAATATAGTAACAACTCAACCATTTGAACTTGTCTCTGTTGATTTCCTACATCTCGAAAAATGTCTAGGGGGTTATGAGTACATCTTGGTGATTATTGATCATTTTACCCGCTTTGCCCAGGCCTATGCCACCACTTCCAAATCAGCTAAAACAGCTGCGGACAAGATCTTTAATGATTACGCCATGAAATTTGGTTTTCCTGCTCGTATTCACCACGACCAGGGTGGTGAATTTGAGAATCAACTATTCACACAACTAAAAAAATACTGTGGAATTGCAGGGTCCAGAACCACTCCCTACCACCCGCAAGGAAATGGACAAGTTGAAAGATTCAACCGGACATTACTCCAAATGCTTCGGACACTTACAGACAAACAGAAACACAACTGGAAGGATTCATTAAACAAAATGATCTATGCATATAACTGTACTCGGAGTGAGGTGACAGGTTTCTCCCCCTTTCAGTTGTTGTATGGGCGTTCTCCCCGATTGCCAGTTGACATGCTGTTTAATTTGACTCCAGAACAAGCAGACCATAATCATCATGGCTATATGGAAAAGTGGAAGCAAGGCATGGAGGAGGCTTATGGAATCGTCAGAGAAAATGCCCAGAAAGCCGGCCAGAGGAGTAAGAAATTGTACAACCGCAAGGTGAATAGTTCAGTACTACAACCAGGTGATCGTGTTTTAGTACGCAATTTGACACCTCGTGGGGGCCCAGGAAAACTGAGGAATCATTGGGAGGACATTGTTCCACTGTTATGCCGACGATACACAGCTTTACATCAGGACTGGAGCATCCTCATCTTCCACCTTGTCATCTCCATCTTCACTCACTGCCCTCTCTGCCTGCCTGGAGGCAATTAGGGCATGGATGAATCAGAACTTTCTTCAATTAAACTGCTCCAAGACTGAGGCCATACTGATTGGCACCCCTCACCAGGTACAAACATCTCCTATAACAAGACTTTCCTTTTCTGGACAAGACATCCCCCTCTCCACCTCTGTTACTAATCTTGGAATAAAAATGGACTCCAATCTTACATTTGAAAATCACATTAAGCATCTGTTTAAAACTTGCTTCTTCCATCTTCGAAACATCTCCAGACTTCGCCCATCCCTAACTTTTTCCGATGCTGAGAAGCTCGTCCATGCTTTTGTCTCCTCCAGGCTCGACTACTGCAACTCCCTGTTTATTGGAATCCCTGGCAAAAACCTTCAGAAACTTCAATATATTCAAAACAGTGCAGCAAGGATCTTGTTGAGAGTTCGTAAATTTGAACATATTACGCCCATTCTCCATAACCTTCATTGGCTTCCTGTCGCCTACAGAATTCAGTACAAAACTGCTCTCATTACACATCAATGCTTACACGGAACTTCACCAGATTATCTGAAGGATATTCTCATTCCATACTCATCCACCCGTTCGCTGCGGTCACAGAACAGCAATCTCCTTCACATTCCGAGAACCAAATTAAGGACCATGGGAGACCGGGCTTTCAGTGTGGCTGCCCCCCGCCTGTGGAACTCTCTTCCTGACTGTCTAAGAGCCCCACAGTCTGTGGTTGACTTTAAGAGCGACTTGAAGACCTTTCTTTTCGACCAAGCATACTCTACCTCCTCATGATTCTACTTTTGATCTTAGCTGATATTGTTATTGATTTTAATTGTTTTATTATTTGTTTTATTGTCATTTAATTCTGTTGCTCCTTGTAGCACTTTGAGATTTTCATTAATGAAAAGTGCGTTATAAATTGAATTCATTATTATTATTATTATTATTGTTGTACGCCAGGTAAATGAAAATGTCCCAGTTTATGAACTCAAACCTGAAAAGGGTCAAAGAAGGTCAAGGGTCCTTCATCGCAATCTGCTCCTCCCATGTGACTCTTTGCCCCTTGAGATTCCAGTCCAGACTGGAAAGAAGAGGAGAAAAATGTTAAATAACAAAGGAGTGGAGCAGGCAGAGGAAGAGGATGATGATGCTGACGCTGACGAATACTATCCTGTGCTATTTCACCAGCCAGCCCAGCCTGAGAAAGTAAGTCATATGCCTGCAAGCACAACCCAAGAGCTAGGAGATATCCAGTTTGAACAGAGCATAGCTCCTGAAATGGATCATAAACAAGGAGAAACAACTGTGATGGAATATGAAGAGTCTGGCTCTTGTAACGAGGAACAAATGATGGAGGATGCTACTGAACAACCTGCTTCAACTGGGATCATGGAGGATGCTACTGAACAACCTGCTTCAACTGGGATCATCAGAGAGGGAGTTCAGGCTCCTGAAGAAGCTCAACGACCGCAACGGCTTCATAGGAAGCCCAAAGTTTTTACATATGAGAGGCTTGGATCTCCAGTCTGCTATAACCTAAGGACTCCACCACAGCCCCCATACTTCACAATGCCATGGATGAACATTGTTCACCCATACTACATCTCATATGACTATCAGAGATGAGAGCAGGACATGGTGCACCACTGAACTGAAAGAATGGACACACATTGGGGTCATAGCATGATGGACTGTTTATTATAACATTCACAATGAGGGACTATTCTCTACGTGAACTGACATTATTGGCATCCAAGCCGCAATGTACTGGTCAATGAACTCTTGTTATGGAGTCACGGGATGACCACTAAGATGATGGACAAGTAGTGACTTTCATGTTTAAAACATGGACACTGGGTGTTTACCCTCAAAATGAGAATGTATGAAAAGAGTTCCAGTCTGTAAGTAGATTGAGTGACTTAAGGAATATTTTTAAGACTGATGGGTTGCTTCTCATGCTTTACTACTTTCCCAACATCGCATGAGTTGAGATGTTGGGGACAACATCTATTTTGTGGGGGAGTGTGTTACAGGGTATGATATTCATTTGACCGTGTTCATATTAGATCCAATTGTTTGATTATCTGCATTAATTTAGCTTGATTTGGTGTGTGCATGGAATGTAGTGGGGCTTTTGAAAGAATGGTGCGTTGGCGCAATAGTCAAAAGAGTCCACTAGGGGGACTCGTGCGCTCTTTACATTTAATACAAGAGTAAGTAAAGACGCACTGGTTTCAACTAGTCATCTCTTTTCTTATAATTGTCCTTTTTTATAAGGTAAGAAGTTAGATTAAACTTTCAGGAAAATGATATGAGTGAATGCTAGCCCTGTATGTGCGAGTTTGTATATGTTTAGTTTGTTTTGTGTCACGTATTAGTTATCTTGTTTTAATGTAATGTGTGAAGAGTGTTTGGCTAGCTACTTAGCTCTGTTGCTAACGTTAATAAGCCGTTAGCAACCTCTTCTGTTCGGCAGTTGGTTGATTAGCTTAAATGAGGATAACTGTAATTTTTATGAAGTACAAGTAATGTACTGTTCTTCATCATTTTGATATTCCTATTTTGCTCTTTATTAAATTACTTCTGACAGTAAGGTAACAACATTAATTCAAAGTAAAATGTTTAGATATTGTTGAGTAACTGTAATGTGAAATACTTGATTTTCTCTAAAAGAAATGTGGTGTTTACTTGTATTTAGAAAGGTTAAGAGTTGTACAAGGAAATATTTATAATTGTAATTTTTATGAAGTACAAGTACTGTAATGTACTGTTCTTCATCATTTTGATACAGTGTATTCCTATTTTTCTCTTTATTAATTTACTTCTGACAGTAAGGTAACAACATTAATTCAAAGTAAAATGTTTAGATATTGTTGAGTAACTGTAATGTGAAATACTTGATTTCCTCTAAAAGAAATGTGGTGTTTACTTGTATTTAGAAAAGTTAAGAGTTGTATAAGGAAATATTTCTGTGTTTTGCTTTTGACGTTCGGCTCTTTACATTTAATACAA
>JBBPBX010089685.1:0-14255 GCA_038048925.1 Garcialebias charrua
ATGGTTGATCAACCGTATTTCTCTTTGTATGATTTGTTTGCACACAATTCTTTTCATACAGAGCCTCCAAGATATTCATAAACTCATCATATGCTCTGTTCGCATCATCAACATACACATCACTCCAGTCTTGTTTATCCAGATCCTCTTTCAATTTTTCCAAAACTCTTTTTGACGTGTTTATGATCTTTTTCTTCGTTGTAACTGCTTTTGTGATGTTTTGATCATTTTTATAGATTGTGAAAACTGGTAAATGATCACTTAAGTCGGTCGTTAAGATACCACCTATCACGTCCCCATTTGTTATATTTGTGAAAATATTATCAATTATTGTGGCACTATGAGTTGTAATTCTTGTTGGCTTTGATATCAATGGATACATATTTAAACTGTACATTGAGTTTATAAATGTGCTTATGTTATTTGAATCTGTTTTATTTCCCATATCAATGTTAAAGTCTCCACACAAAAAAACATTTTTATTAAAACTCTTCTCCATTAGCTCCAAGATTTTATCCGTGAATATTTCTATATTTGCTCCTGGTGATCTATATACACAACTTATTATTATGTTTTTATCGTTTTTGTTTATTATTTCTATTGTTATCATTTCCATAATATTATCAACTATTATTGACATTTCACTATTTAATTTACATTTTATTTCATTATTGACAAATAGAGCGACTCCACCACCTCTTTTATTATTTCTGTTCATATGATATAATTCATACCCCTCGATGTGAATATTACTTGTGTTATCATCATTGAGCCATGTCTCTGACAGCGCTATTATCGTAAAAGTTCTATTTAACTGTTTTAAGTAATCTGTTATTTTGGATATGTTTGCATTTATACTTCTGCTATTAAAGTGAATAATAGAGAGAACTCCGTTTGATATATTGATGTCATTAAACTGCTCTTCATTATAATATTCGCTATCTTTTATCACAGGAAAAAAATTTGCATCAATCACCATTTCAACATTATTTATTTTAGGTTCTGAGTCTTCGAATGATGTCATGTATATTCGTATGATGTCATGAATATAAAGAGTTTATATTTTCCAATATTAAACAGGTTTGACTTCTGCTCAAGTTTTGTACACAAACTTGAATTAAAATAACTTGTTTCTAAATCTGCTCTAAATCTCCTGCCTCAGTGTTTCAAACTAAACTGTCGGGTGGCTTTGACTTTACACTCGAACAGTGGGACTTATGGCTCTTCCTCATGGACTGGAAACACTCAGCCCTAACTGTGACTTCTCCTGCCTCCTTGTTTGAAACTAACATTTGTGTTAATCAGAAACATTGTAAAGACAAAACACGTTTACTCAACAAATTAGCAAGGTTAACTACTGTACCGGTATGTTAGCTGTGTTAGCCTGCAGTTTGGTGAACTGAAAACAAATACCGACTTACCTTCATAGCAGTGACGTGCGGTGAGGTTCATGGCTGGTGAGGCACTGTGCAGTTTTTTTCATATGTATAATGAAAAACAGACAAAAAATGTTCTCCACATTTTGGCTTCTGTCTGCCATAGCTTCTTCAGCGCTTTGGATACTTTGGATAGCGTTATTTTCTTCTTTTATAATACATGAACATTGAGGTATTATTAAACATAGGTATTTTTTTGGAGAAAATTTTATTTTAGTCTTACTTTTACTTATAAATTAAATTAAACTATAACAAAATCTATTTTTATTTTACAGAAAAGAGCTATGAGAATTATTACAAGAAAGCCTTAAGGCTGGGGCAGAGCTCCGCGCTCGAGCGAGCGCGGCGCCCCGCTGTGTGAGCGCCGTGCGTGCGCCGCTGCACAATTCCTTTGAACGTTCACGCGAACGCGCAAAGCTCCAATTTTACGACCGCGCACGCGCGCGCGGTGTCACACAGAACTGTGTGGCCGGAATTGGGTTCTCGTCAAACTGTTTTAAGTGATACACAGACTGCAGATCCCGCGAATAGTGAAGGAAGATGGAGGGAATTTTTGAAGAGCAGCTTTGTGAGGCGGTTAGGATACATCCAAATTTGTATGATACCTCAATGAGACAATACAAAGACCTACAAAGAACGAGGAATTCCTGGGACGAAGTGGCTGCGTCCGTGGGAAAGGACGTTGCGGCTTGTAAAGCCAAATGGAAGTACCTCAGGGACAGGTTTGTGCGTGCAAGGAAAAAAAATGAAGGGCAGAAGTGGCGATGGTGCCAATGGAGGTGTCCCAGCAATTTATCATATACTGTCCTGGCTGGACAGGTTCATCAAATGCAGAGACACAGAGACCAATGTGCCTGCAGTAAGTATTTTTTTTAAGCTACTTAATAATTTAATTAGTTGTCCAAAACTCGTCAAACTTCATAACAATACATATAATTGTATTATTAATCATAAATTTATTAATTCAGTTGTAAGAAATAGTTTTCCATCAACATTTAATCGCTCTACATTGTGTACATGATAGGACTTCAGCTGTGGTTCCGGTGCTGTGCCTTCACCAGTCTGTGATGTCCCTTCACCTGTACCTGCCTGGGGTGTCCCTTCACCAGCCTGTGTCCCATCACCTGTACCTGCCTGGGGTGTCCCTTCACCAGCCTGTGTCCCATCACCAGGCTCTTGTGTCCCTTCACCAGCCTGTGTGCCATCACCAGGCTGTGGTGTGCCTTCACCTGCCAGCACCAGCAACAGCTCAAACCTCTGGTCACCGTCTCCATCTACAGTTCAACCAGCTTGCTCCAGTGAGTTTCCTGCACCACCTGCCCCAAGGCAGTCATCTGCACCTGGCACCAGCACCCCCAAATCAGCAAAACAGGGAAAAAAGAAGCGGTGTGCAGATGCAGATGCAGGTGACGAGGTTATAATGAAGAGGCTGGGTGCCATTGATAAACGCAAAGATGATGAGGATTTTCTATTTGCTCTAACATTAGCTAACGTATTAAAAAAAATTAACCCACAACACAAAAACCAAGCACGAATGCGCTTATACTAGTGTGCAATTAATCTGGAAGAAGAATATGCAAATCCTGAGACGTACGCATTGCAGTCACTGTAATGTTTTATTAGAAGTTATTTTTTAGAAGTGTTGTAGAAGTGTTTTTTTTAGAAGTTTTACTTTTTAGAAGTGTTGTTTTTGTAGAAGTTATTTTTTAAAAGATTTTTAGAAGATTTACTGTTTAGAAGTTTTGTTTGTTATGAAGTTTTAGTTTTTAAAAGTGGTGTATTCCATGAAGTTTTTCACTTTTTTGAAGTGTTTTTTTTACAAGTGAAGAAGAATTAACTACCAATATTGTGTTGTTGTGGTGCACACTGGAATTAAGCTGTGGATAAATAAAATTTCCCCCATATAAATAAAGTATGTACCATGTGTTGTTTGTTTTAAAATCACAAAGAAATTTCCTTTAATGCAAATGTTCATTATTCTTGAAACATACTGATGAACAAATGAAGCTTGTTATCAATTTATTCAATTTATTATCAATTTATGGATAGGCAATTGATTGATAGGCAATCACACATTCAACCTTCCTCTTCTTATAGTTGCTTGTTGCCAGGGCACAGCACCATGTGGAGATGAGAAGAAGTCACGCAGGTTGTTCCTCACTGCATACGCTGTTCTTCCAGCATTCCTTGTAGCAGTTGTTCGTCTCAGAGTCTCCAGATCGTTTCCTGCAACCTGCCTCCATTCTCCTATACGGATGGGAAACAAGAAAATAAATTGAGTGGGTGGGGTGTATTGTACTCCACAGATGAGCTACGGCAGTGGTCCCCAAACTTTTTCCTGCGAGTGCCACATAACTTTTACCTTCTCTGGTGAGGGGCCGGAGTAAGTTTGTAAAAGGAAAAAGTGTGACTAGTGCAGGAATGCCAAAATGTAAAACTGTATTCCCATAGCAAAGCAAAATTGAAGATAAGATCTCATTTATGTCACATTTACGGATCCTAGACATCAATGAGCACTAATCAAGACCAAAGTGGTTTTCTCATTCTTCTCAAATGTCTCTCCTGAGAAATATGTCTCACAGTGAGCACTGTGCGAGTTCTCTAAATTCTCTTACAGCTGTCTCTTTTTCTTGTCTCAGTTGTGAGAAAAATGAGACATAATGTGCTGCTCTCAAATTTGTCTCAATTTGATATCCTTGGAAGCACACTCTCTCATGGCTGTCTCTCATTGCTCTCCATTTGAGTTCTCAGCCAAAAGAAAACGGAGATGAGTGCAAGCGCTCACATGAGTCTTAATAAGAATTAAAAATGTATCTCAATGATATCTCAGCTTATCTCATGCCAAAATAAAGACAATACAGGAAAAATAAAATTGAGATGGTTTATTCACATAATATTCATAATATTCAACTTACAAAATTTGTTGATTTCTTACACAAGTCATACTACTCAATGACAACTTTGAGTTCCAAAACTTAACCCATTCAACAACAATGTGCTCAAAACACACCTTTTTGAGACTTTAAAATGTGTGAACTTTCTAGATGTTAATATTTTACTGTCAAATTTATGATTTTCTGACAGTAGTGTGCAGGTTTCTTTTACTGCTACAATAGAGTTTTGCTTTGAATTATGCACAAAAGTCTTGGGAAGTGTAACAAAAACTGTTTTAACAATTGTTCAAGTCACACTTATGATACAGAGACACCTAATAATGAAAAGCATTCATGGCACGAGTTCATATGTGGGTCGTGGGATTTTTCATAGTTGTTTTAATGATTGATCTTTGTGGGAATGCTATACAAGCATTCACCGCATTGTTTACGTGTTTCTCTTTTTACTCGTTACTATACGTCTTCCATACATTTTGTTTAAAAGCATCTCATTCCCAAAATTTTGTGCTAACAATTCATATATCAAAATGTTCAGTTCCTTCGGGGCATTCTGGCTGTGACTTTTGATATTTCAGCTATTCATCTTTTAATAGCCATTTTGCTTTTCAGCCACTTTTTTTCCTATTGGAAATGAATGGAGCTGTTTTCAATACCCTTATTTAAAATCTTTCAAAATCTTTACAGCACCTTACACATTTTGTTCTGTTTCTGCTCTTTTGACTTTGCTAATTATTAACTGAACTAATTTTAGGATTTTGTTTTGTTTCTGCTAATTTGAGCTATTGGTGCTTCTTGCAGTTGCTTTATCTTTCGGCTATTTGCTGCAGTTTTAGCTAATGTTCAGCTGCCATTAATTAAAGTTAGCCTTTTTAAGTCAAATTCTCATTTTGGTGGCTCTCGTTTGCTTTATGCTTAGTTTAGCAAATGTGCTCCTTTTACTTCTTTTTGCTTATATCAGCATGTTCAGCTACACTTCAGCTGTTTTACTGCACATTCTAGCAATTTTAGCTATTTTACAACAAAATAATGTGATGTACTTGCGACCTGTCCAGGGTGTACCCCGCTCCTCGCACTGTGACTGCTGGATATGGGCCCCAGTGACCCTGAAAGGAAGAAGCCAGTATAGATAATGGATGGATACAACAAAATACAATATTTTTCTGCATACTTTAGCAAAACACATGCCAATTCAATTTATTTTGTTAAAATTAGCATGTTAAGCTACATTTGAGTAATTTTAACACCCATATTTGTTGTTTAAGCTATTTTATAACAAATTGTCCCTTTTTGTACTTGCAAGCTTTTTTCTGCTAATTTGACATTTTTACATCCTTTTAACCATCTGGGTGCTAATTTCAATTTGTGTCAGCTACCTTTACCTTGTTTATGCCAAATTAATTTTTTTCTGCCATTTCAGCAATAATTCTGCTCCTTTCTATTGTTTTTCTGCTAACTTAAACCTATGCTGTCTGTCTCTCTGTGTGTCTGTCTCTCTCTCTCTCTCTCTCTCTCTCTCTCTCTCTCTCTCTCTCTCTCTCTCTCTCTCTCTCTCTCTCTGCACTGGCTCCTTCCTGTAGATATGATGTTAACAGACATTAAAATTAAATATAGACTAGTTCAGATCAAATGTTATAATTTAAACTGATCATCCAACATTGCATCTTACCTTACTTTTAGAGAAGCAAGGGGACAATAGTTTTTTCAGAGATTTCTTGTCTAAAATCAGTATGTCAGGAGGTAGTGACAGAGTGAATAAATATGTTAAAAATATATTGTTAGAAAAGTTACATACAGCTCCTTTAAGAGCAATAATCTGTGCTTCCTGTCCAAAATCATAATTTGAACTCTGAACTCTTGGCGGGCGGGCACATCCATGCTAGAGGGCAGGGGGTGGGTTATACCAACACTGTCATTAACTTGCATAGTAATATCTTTAAAAAGGGGATTACAACAGGCATAATATTTAATATAGAATTTATAGTTCTACTATGACATTATTATGCACATCATTTTCGCTTTTTATAAGCTTGAAACAGACTGCTATGTTCTGCACCTGTTTCCTCCCCCCCCTCCTTGCTCTCATTTGGTTGCGTCTGTTGGAGTCTTGCATCGTCACAGCAGTCAGCAGAGAGAAGCAGCACGTGGACCAAACTCAGCTAAGGTAATGAGACATTTTTATTTTTATTTTATCAAATTCAGATTTTTTACAGTTTTGAATTACTGCACTCATTACAGCCTGGTGACCATGTTTTGTTTAATCAATTCTAATAGTGCACCGTGAGTCGTTAGCTGCCTTAAAACATGCTAGCTTGCTAGTTAGCTTGATGCTAATGAGGTTAAGAAATGACCATAGTTACAGTCTAAACGGACAATTTTATATTTTCTGTTGATAAAACCATTAAAATATTAGAATTATTTTATTGAATTCCAGTTTAGTTTATGAAATTAAAGCCAACAGGAAAAAACAACGTCTGAAAGGTAATGGCATCTATATGTACATTTTTTTAATATCATAACTTATATATTTATTTTAAGATTATTTTCAGACAAATTATGACAAAAGACGTTGAACTAGGTCAGGATGAAGTTAACTTTATAGGGAATGGGCCGCTCCGGTATCGGTATTCTGCTTCGATACCAGCATAATTTACGTATCAGATTTTTCTGATCCGACCTGCAGAGATCGATCCACGATCACGTGAGGACTTAGTGAGCAGCACTGTAGCTAACAGCTAACTAACTTTTCATCAAATTTGTTAAGCTGGGGTTAGAAGCCAGAGTAAGTTGGTTCCGTTTTTCCTTTGACATCTTTCTTTCTGTCCTCAGGAAAAAGTGCAGTTAAAAAAACAAGAAAATCCTGGATGGTTTGGATGATTTTACAATATCAGTTCTAAATGGTAAGCCATGCTTATGTATTTAAATGAAATATATTATGTAAATTACTGTCAAACTGAATTGTTTGTTGTTCACACTGACACTTGTTTTAAATATGAAAATAATTTATTTAATTTTTGTAAACTCAACTTTATAATTCTGAAAGTTAATAATTTGTGTTTACAGCTGCCAACATAGATGAGGTCTTGCTACAGACCCTCAGTCGTGATGATTTACGAGACCTTTTTCCAGGGCCAGAAAACTTTATGAGGAGGAAACAGTTGTGGGCTCATGTTCACAAAGAGGCAAGTTTTTACCACCTTTGAGCTGAAAACACCTAGCACAACACATTTTGCTTGTAACTCCTGTAACAATCTTTTTTTTTTTTTCTTTTTTTTTCTCCTTAGGATGAAAATCCCACCTTATCAGATACAACTGGATCAAATGAAACCGGAACTGTTTCTTCACCTCAAAGAGCACCTCCCCAGACATCCACTCCTTTGGTAAAACCATGCTTCAAAGAGATTCACAATGTAAGTGGTTTACTTTTTATTATGGTTTCTCAAAAAAAAAGCACTGTGGCAGGTGTTAATGCTTCCGTGCGCCGTAGGTGATGGATGAGCTATGGCGGATCCTGGATAAGGGCAACGTCTGACAGAATTAAAGAAGAGATGGGAACACTTTTGCTCTATGGTTCAGTTTTACGGTGTTTGGAAGAAGATGTTAAAGCCACCCAAGAACCCGGATGGAGGTTAGTAATTGTGCTGTCTTTCATACACAATGCTGCTGTGTATATATATATATATATATATATATATATGTGTGCAACGATCCAGAAATTTCACCATTCGGTTCAGTTGGATACATTAGTGTTACGGTTTGGTGTTTTTGCAATACAAAAAAGAGAAATTTTCATGCCCTTCTTAACTTGTAATTTAAATTGTTTTGCTAAAGCTGCAAGTTTCTCAGTGGCTCTGCACTCGACAACGCTGCCAAGTGAAGTAGTCGAACGCAGATCCTTTGAGCTTTCTACACAGCACATGTAGACAAGTTGATAAATTAAATTTAAAAAATGCTGCATGTTCAATACATATTGTGTATTGAACATAGACCACTAGAGGTGCAACATGTATCTGGGTTCAATATGCACTATGTAATAACATTACAGATTTTTGAAAATTATTTTATTAACTTTTCTTAAGATGCGCTGCGTTGAAGGCTCAGTGGATCTGCATCTGAAAACTTGCTTTTTTAGCAATATTTAATTAAAAAACTCTACTCAGTGAGGTTAAACTAATGGTTTTAATTAACTTAAATGAACTAAAAGTGAAGGGCATGGAAATTTCTCTTTTTTGTATAGAAAAAATATTGAACCTTGACACTAAAGTATCAAACTAGATTGTGAATTTTCAGTATCATTGCACCCCTAATTGTTTTGTGAACTGAAGATGAAGCTGTCAATCTAATTTGGGCAGATAAATGTTTAAGAAGTTCATTTATTCTGTTCTAGTGGAGGAAAAAATAGCCCTGTTCAGGGAACTCACCATCTTCCCATCACCAGTTGCACCACCCAAGAAGCTGGGACATGCCAGGAAAGCGTTGCTTCATGTCCTTCAGGTTGGTATTTGTTCTTATTTGTTTTCAGTTAATATATGTCCACAAAGGCTTTCATTTTGTATTTTGACAAATTAACAGTTTAATTGTCGTATGGCGATTGTATGCATGCCTAGTCATAAAACAGCATAATCTATATTTGGAAATCTGCAGCATTATCACATGACATAGGGTGGCCACCCATAATACAAATGGCACAGAAACACTTGTAAATTTCCACAGAAAACACTTAAAAAATAACAGTAAATAAACTGACTTAAGCTCATTTTCAAAAACCTTCAACATGATTGTATACATAATCAAAATCCAAATAGGAAATAATTTTAGATTTAACCATCGGAAGTGCAGTACTGTATCTGTCATTTCCCAAAGTGTGTTAGGACTCACTCTTGTGACTGAGGCACAAGTTACTGGGTATTTAATTGGCATGAATATCAACTTTAAAAAAAATATATACTGTATACTATATGAATATGCTCTGTTACACATCTATTCTATTGTTGTCATCATGGATGTATGGACAGTACATATTTGTTGCTAAGGATTTGGACTGATCTGGTAGCTTTTCAGTTTCTCTGTTGTACCCTGAATAAATGTTTTTGTCCTTTTTTTTGTTTATGTATTTTTTAGCCAGCCGAAGATCCAGCTGTGTACCTCCAGAGGAGATCTTTCTTCAGCCCTGTTTTGGTCTTGGATGAGTTGCGCTGTCTTTTGGCCATTGGAACCACTCCCATCACTACATTTGCCAAAGAAGACCTTGGTGAAGGTTTGCTGTATCTGATGGCATACTACTACACCATGCATCTCACCTATCCAAAGTGTGTGGCAACCCTTCTGTCTGTCATTCAGACTGAAGTGTTAAAGGACAATATCCACGAGAAAGACACCACAGGCTCATACAAAAAAGTCATGGCAGAGTGGAAACATATTATTGAGAAGTAGAGCTCTTCCACTTAACTTCCAGGTCTGTGTTGGAAATTTTGACCTGAAAGCTGTTATTTACATTGAATTGTAATGTTTTTTTTATATACACACAGTGCCTTTGTATTTGTCTTGACATTCATGTGTACAATGATTGACAATTGTTGCAATTTGAACAGACAATTTAATTAAAGGTCATATGTAATATATGCCTGATTTATTTTAGTGTAAATGCTTTGTCTTGTTTTAAGATGGAAAATCTATTAATAGTTCTTAAAAGCAGAAGATCAATCTTGTTTAGTTGCCCTTGTTTTAAGATATTTTCTCTCAAAGTGAGATGAAATGAAAACTGAAAGAAGCATTAACAGACTAGTATTGAGTTTATTTTACTTCATAAAGTACTTGGAATGAGTTTTTACAACTTGTTTTAAGATATTTCTCACTTGTATTAAGCCTAGAAATATTTACTTATTTCAAGAAATCTTACCAAGTGCAATTATCTTACTGCACTGGCAGATTATTTCACTTAATTTGAGATGATTCTGACTATTATCTAGTATTTTTTTTACTTATTTTTAGATGGGTAATATTTGCAGTGTACCCAAAGATTGTTCTAATGAAATGGTTAAACTTTTCAATAATGAGTATTGTTTTTGCAGTTAATTCTATACTAAAGATAATTTTTAAATTGTATTCTCCATTTGTTCTCATATTTCTTAAATATGGCTCAAATGTCATTCTCATATGTAGCTTCAGTAAGACATTTAAGAGAAAAAATTAAGACAGGGAAGAGACAGTGGTAAGATCTGTTTTAGGGCTCATACTTCTCAAATTTGTCTCATTAAAGTCTCAGATTCATCTCAGTAAGACATTTAAGAGAAATAATTAAGACAGGAAAGAGACAATGGTAAGATCTGTTTTAGGGCTCATACTTCTCAGATGTGTCTGATTAAAGTCTCAGATTCATCTCATGTTATTCTCTTTAATTCTCCTTCCAAATAACTAAGACATAATTGAGATCAGAGGCAGACAATCATGAGATCTCTGCTGTTTATCCTATTTCTCAAGTATGGCTCAAACGGTTATCTCAACTCAACCTCAGGGATGTCTTGTCTCATCTCAGCTTAACTCTTGCTCCTAAGGGACCCTTAGGAGCAGTAACTCAGAAACAAATGATCATAAGATGATACATATATGAGAAAGCTCAAACTGATCTCAGAAGACGAGATTGAACCACAGATGAGCAAGACAATTTTTGCTATGGGTGATAGAGGAAATTTGCACACTGAGGTGTACCGCAAACCCACCCACCATATCTGTCAAGTCTCCCGTTTTGGCCGGGAAACTACCGTATTTTACCCCTCTTTCCCGTCGTCATCCCGAATTATTATTTTCCCGGAAATCTCCCGTATTATAATATTATAAAAAAAATAAAAAAAACATTCCGGTGCCTCTGTCACTAGCCTCTCGAGAACTGCTACCTGCAGTAGCCTCGCGATGTTTGTGCCGGCGTGGTCGAGAACAAACCCGGAAAAACACAGTGATGGATGTAACGAGAAGTAACGAGAGAGGAGGCGTCCCTGCCAAAAAAGTTAAGACTTTGTGTAAATATGTTGAAAAATGGGACAGCGAATTCACTTTCCTAAAGTTATTACACATTTTTTAAGATTTGTAACTGCGACTTTAGTGTCTCTCATGGGGGAAGGAACGATGTCCGTCAGCATGAAAAATCTGTCAAGCACAAAGGTAGGCCTATCAGATTGTGATCACATAACTGGTTTGAAAGAGGCTGATAGGTAGTTATTTTAGATTTCTTGTAAACCTGTCTTAAAATGTAAGGGGTCCTGGACTTTGGTTGGGCTAGTGCAGGGGTCTGCAACCTGCGGCTCTGGAGCCACATGCAGCTCTTTGGTCCCTCAGCAGTGGCTCTTCCAAGCTTTGATCAAAACTAACTTTAAACTGAATTTTATTTGTTCTTATAACAACAAAAAGGGCTAGTTTTAGCAGTTTTTCCTGTCATTTCCTTTGCAAATGTGTGAATACTAGAACTAATAGAAGGAGTAAAACATAAGTTAACTTTATTTATTCGAAGTAGGATATTTAATTTTTCCACAATTAAAATAATTTACCTAGACCTGCATAGTTCATTATTTTATTTTTTAATTGGGAAAGATCACATTATTTTTCCTTCTTTATGATAATCTGGTCTTTTTTAGTCTTAAAATGTAAAAATATCAACAAATCATTAGATATTTTCAGCTTTACAATGGCCAGAAAACTACGGTCAGAAAATTGTCCTCTAACAAACTTAAAGTGGTCTGTGGGCCACCAGTTGAGAATCCCAGTTGTAGCAGGTATTGTGGCTCCGGAAACGTTTAATTTAGTGAACAAAGGGGCCGAAATGGCTATTTTGATCATAAAGGTTGCAGATCCCTGGGCTATTGGGATGGCTCGGCGTACCCGGCAGAAAATCTCCCTTATTTTTAAATCCAAAACTTGACAGGTATGCCACCCACACAGATCAGTATTTACAGTTTGACTCCCATCACCCTCTGGAGCAAAAGTTAGGAGTCATCAGGACTCTGTATCACAGAGCAGACAACGTCCCCACTAACTCAGGTGCCAGACAGAAGGAGAAATCACACACAAAACAAGCTCTAGAGAAATGTAGATATCCTAACTGGGTCTTCCTGAAAGCAGAGAAGAAACCCAAACAGAACTCCAGCCAGCCATCAGGTGAAAAGAAGGATCCCAGACCCAGACCAGTGGTCATTCAGTATGTTGCGGGAGTTTCAGAGACATTGAGATGTTTATTTTATAAACACAACGTCCCAGTGGCTTTTAAACCCCAAAATACATTACGGCAAAGACTGGTTCTGTCATGATCTGCTGTTTATTGTTTTAACCCACGAGCAGAAAAACAGACTGGCTCACGAATGTAAAATGAATAATGATTTATTTAACAAAAATAATAATGTTGATAGTGGAACAAAAACACCTACTGAGAGGAGATGAGATGAGCAGATCATACACCGTGGAAAGACAAAGCCCCAGTGCTCAAGGAGTGAACACACAGGTTTATATACTGACACAAATGAGACAATGAGGAGCACCTGGGGTGATTAGAATGAGGACCAGCTGTGAATGATTAAGGCTGAAGGCCTGAACACAGAGAGACAGACTGAGGAGTAGGAAATGACAGAGACTGAATGAGATACACAGAAACTAGTAAACAAAGCATGACAGGAGGGGAACACAAATTAACATAAAGAAACAGACAGGGACAGAGCCCAAAGAAACAGACAGGGACAGAGCCTGACATAACCCCCCCTCAAGGGTGGTACCTGACACCCCTAAGACGGACCCCACAAAAACAAGGGCGGGCGGAGGGAGGTAACAGGCAGGACGGCGGGCCAACATCAGCCAGATCCGAGGGGCGCCCAGGAGGTCGCCCATCACCAACAGCCAGATCCGGGGAGCGCCCAGGAGGTCGCCCATCACCACCAGCCAGATCCAGAGGACGTCCAGGAGGCCGCCCATCACCACAGTCGTCGGCCGGAGCCGGAACACAGTCGTCGGCCGGAACAACGTCGTCGGCCGGAACAACGTCGTCGGCCGGAACACCGTTGTCAGAGCCCTCTGAGACGTTGTTGGGCGAAGAGACGTCGTCGGGACCCTCGTCGTCGGGCCCCTCTGAGACGTCTTCAGGACACTCGTTATCAGGACCCCCTGAGACTTCGTCGGGCGGTGAGACGTCATCGGGCTCCTCTGAGACGTCATCCGGACCCTCGTCGTCAGGACCCTCGTCGTCTGGCTCCTCTGAGACGTCATCCGGAACCTCGTCGTCAGGACCCTCGTTGTCGGGCTCCTCTGAGATGTCATCCGGACCCTCGTCGTCAAAACCCTCGTCGTCGGGCTCCTCTGAGACGTCATCCGGACCCTCGTCGTCAGGACCCTCGTCGTCGGGCTCCTCTGAGACGTCATCCAGACCCTCGTCGTCAGGACCCTCTGAGACGTCATCCAGACCCTCGTCGTCAGGACCCTCTGAGACGTCATCCGGACCCTCATCGTCAGGACCCTCTGAGACGTCGTCGGGCGCCGTCGAGACTGCAGGCGAGGAGACCGCCGTCGAGACTGCAGGCGCCGTCGAGACTGCAGGCGAGGAGGGCGCCGTCGAGACTGCAGGCGAGGAGGGCGCCGTCGAGACTGCAGGCGAGGAGACCGCCGTCGAGACTGCAGGCGAGGAGACCGCCGTCGAGACTGCAGGCGAGGAGACCGCCGTCGAGACTGCAGGCGAGGAGACCGCCGTCGAGACTGCAGGCGAGGAGACCACCGTCGAGACTGCAGGCGAGGAGACCACCGTCGAGACTGCAGGCGAGGAGACCACCGTCGAGACTGCAGGCGAGGAGACCACCGTCGAGACTGCAGGCGAGGAGACCACCGTCGAGACTGCAGGCGAGGAGACCACCGTCGAGACTGCAGGCGAGGAGACCACCGTCGAGACTGCAGGCGAGGA
>JBBPBX010089687.1:0-14255 GCA_038048925.1 Garcialebias charrua
CATGGTGCCCAAAAAGAATGGAGAGTGGCGTTTGTGTGTTGATTACAGACCACTGAACGGGGTGACTGAGAAAGACTCATATCCACTGCCTAGGGTCGATGAGTCACTAGACCTGGTGTCCGGCTCCAACTGGTTCTCGTCTCTGGACCTTCGGAGCGGTTATTACCAGGTCCCCCTAGCAACAAGTGCCAGACCTAAGACTGCTTTTTGTACGGGGCGGGGACTCTGGCAGTTTAAGGTGCTCCCGTTTGGACTGTGCAATGCACCTGCCACCTTTTCCAGGCTGATGGACCAGACGCTGGCTGACATTCCTCGCCAGGAGTGTCTGGTGTATCTGGATGATATACTGGTCCATGGCGCCTCTTTTGCAATGGCTCTGGACTCACTCTGTAGAGTGCTGGAGAGAATTAGAGCTGCGGGCCTGAGACTCCACCCAGATAAGTGTCACTTTATGCAACAAGAGGTGTCGTTTCTGGGCCACCGAGTCGGCAGAGAGGGGATCGGCACAATGGAGGACAAAGTAAAGATGGTGGCAGAGTGGCCAACCCCCACGACTCAGAGAGATCTTAAAAGCTTCCTGGGACTGGCTTCTTATTACAGGAGGTTTGTGCGGGGGTTCGCAAGTATAGCAGCCCCCCTTTTCCAACTACTCCAGAAGAACAGAGACTATGTGTGGACTGAACAGTGCCAGGGAGCGTTTGACCGCCTGCGGCAAGCTCTGACTGAGTCCCCAGTCCTCGCTCCTGCAGACCCTTCCCTCCCCTTCATCCTCGACACGGATGCAAGTGGCGTGGGGGTTGGGGGGGTCCTGTCCCAGCTGGGGAAGGAGGGTGAGAGAGTGGTGGGGTATTTCAGCAGGGCCTTTAACAAAGCTGAGAGGCGCTACTGTGTGACAAGGCGGGAGCTGCTGGCGGTGGTGCTTTCTCTACGCCATTTTAAGTACTACCTGTGTGGCTTGTCATTCACGATCAGGACTGATCACTCGGCCCTCCAGTGGCTGATGTCTTTTAAAGAACCTGAGGGTCAGGTGGCCCGGTGGGTGGAGGAGCTGCAATCCTACAACTTCTCTGTCATTCATTGGGCCGGAGCCAAGCACGCCAACGCCGATGCCCTCTCTCGCCGGCCTTGCGTTGCAGAGGGGTGCAGTTACTGTGACCGGAGGGAGAGGTTGGAGGAGGAACAGCTGCATCGGAACCGTCGAGGATCAGATCAGAGTGACTTGGCGATCTGCAGAGAGCTGCAGGTGGTTGGCACAGACAGCTGGAGGCACCATCAGGAACAGGACCCTGACATCCAGCCTGTGTTGCAGTGGGTGGAGAGGCAACTGAAGCCGCCGTGGGAGGAGGTTGCTGGACTCTCGCTGGCAACTAAAGGGTTGTGGTCCAAGTTTGAGGCTCTGCGACTGGAAGATGGAGTACTGCAGAGGTCATGGAAGAACCCTTCCACAGGTGAGGAGCGGTGGCAGATTGTAGTCCCAAAAGGCCTGAAAGACGTAGTCCTGCAGGGCGTGCATGGAGCGTCTGGGTCTGGACATTTTGGTGTCACAAAAACTCTCCGTCGCCTCCGACAGGGGTTTTATTGGGGCCAGTGTAGGAGGGATGTGGAGGATTTCTGCCGCTGCTGTGACCTCTGCACGGCACGGAAGGGGCCGACGGGTCAGTCTCACGCCCGCCTACAACAGTTTGTTGTAGGAGCCCCGATGGAACGAGTGGCCGTGGACATCATGGGCCCCCTACCACGCTCAGACAGGGGAAACTGTTATGTCCTGTCGGCTATAGACTATTTTACAAAATGGCCGGAGGCGTACGCCATCCCTGATCAGGAAGCAGAGACTGTGGCAGATGCTTTGGTTGGGGGCCTGATTAGCAGGTTTGGGGTGCCAGACAGTATTCATAGTGACCAGGGGAGAAATTTTGAGTCACGGGTGTTTTCTGTCATGTGCAACCACCTTGGCATCCACAAAACAAGAACGACACCATTACAGCCCCAGAGCGATGGCCTAGTGGAAAGGCTCCACCGCACCCTGGGACAGCAACTGGCCATCCTCACAGCAGAGCATCAGCGGGACTGGGACGAGCACCTGCCACTGGTGCTAATGGCATGCCGCTCAGCTGTACAGGACTCCACGGCATGCACCCCATCGCTCCTCATGTTGGGGAGGGAGCTGCGCACACCAGCCGAACTGTCCTTCGGGCGCCCGCCGGATGCACCTGATGTTCCAGCGGGTCCCGAGTATGCCCGGAAACTTCAGGACAGGTTAGAGACGGCCCATGCGTTTGCCCGGAGGCAACAGGAGCAAGCAGGCATGCGCCAGAAACGGAACTATGATGTAAGGGCTAAGGGCCGACACTTCACTCCAGGGGAGCTGGTCTGGGTGTACAACCCTCGTAGGAAGAAGGGACGGTGCCCGAAGCTGGACAGTCAGTGGGTGGGTCCCTGCAGAGTGTTGGAGCGCCTGGGGGAGGTGGTCTACAGAGTTCAGATGCCCCAAAACAGGAGAAGAGTAGCTCTGCACAGGGACAGGTTGGCCCCCTATCAAGGCAGGTCTGCACCTCAGTCCCCAGAAGGCCAATGGTCAGGGTCTCTGGTGCGTCCGCCAACCTCCCCAGAAGCCTTATCACCGACATCGAATGATGCCCCGGCCCCAGAGCCTGTAGCGCCGCTGGGAGCTCGCCCGCAGCGGACGAGGAGGGCTCCAAGACGGTTTGATGACTTTGTTTGTCCCCTCGTGGGCGAGGGACTCAGTAGTGGGGGGGTAGTGTAACGACCCTGTGTTTGGTTCTGCTTTGGGTCCAAGTGTTTCTGTGTATTTGTTGAGTTGTACTGTGTTCTGTTGAGTTGTTGTGATTCTGTTGACCCCCGCCCTCATGTGTTGGACTGGTCGTGGGGGTAGGGTAGGGGTAGGGAGGAGGGACCGGAAAAAGAGAGACGAAGAAGAAGAGTCAGAGAGCGTGTTGTTGTTAGCAGGCAGCTAGCAGTGTGTTTGCTCGCGTGTGTACCACATTTTCTGTTGAGGCGTGAGCTGCAGCCTCTGTAATAGCAGCTCTTCCCTGTTTCTGAATAAACCCCGTTTGGCTGGACTCCGTCTGCAGTGTTGGCGTCATTACAATATGATTTACAAATAATTGTACTGTATTTACATTTAACACAGCATTACAGCTTTTTTATTTAGGTTGTAAATCAAAAGATTGTAGAGCCAAACCTTCTGCTTCACTGTAAAGTCCTGATGTGGAGATAAAGTTCAGACCTTCAGCTCTGTGTGCAGGTTGAGGGCTCCACGCATGTGACAAAAACACATCAAAGTCTTTTTCTTCTGGCAGACGAGAGAATATGGAAGACATCAGTCTACCGGCGCTGCTGTGACTTTCATGCAAAGAGCCGTTATTTGAGATAAAAACACGACTGATCCGGCAGCGTTTAAGACGAGCTGCTCGTTTGAAACATTTTTGTGGTTGATCTTTATCTCAGAGGTCACAGCTGCAGGCAGGAAAGCAGTAAACTGTTTAGTTTTATTATACAGTACTCTGACCTCTGTTGTTTTCTCCAAACTGGAGGCGAGATCTGTAGATTATCTGGATCTCCAACCATTTCATGTGAAAAAAGATTCCCAATCCGGCTACCAGCAGGAAGCACGCAAAGGGATACCCGATCAGGGAAGGCCACCTCACTGAAAACAAACCCAAAACACACATTTTATCTCTTCACTGCAGAAATAAATGATCAGCAGAGCTTTTATTCATATACAGGTAGTCCTCGACTTACGACGGAGATCCATTCCTGCGCCGCGTCGTAAAGCGAATTTCGACGTAAGTCAGAACATACGTACATTTTGCCCCATGTACAGTACTGTACAGTTACCAAGCACTTAGCCTATCCTAACACAGTTTTTAAAGATGAAGGAGCAAGTTGAATCGTGCTGTCTCCCTCCTCTCTCCTTGCTAGCAGGCTCCGTTCACATAAAGGGAGCTGGCTAATTAGCTTGCTGTACGGTGGCCTACACGGCCAAAATTCTACCCTACATAATTATCAAAAAGCACATACATTTGGAGCCATAAGCCATAATGAAGGGAAAAAAGAGTTAATTTCCTACTGGGAACTGGTGACACCGTCCACCTCCGTCCATCCAATATTTGTTTACGACATAAAACCGCTGTCAGCTCGGTCCAGAGCGTTTACAGTAAGGTCTCTCCGCCTGTACTTGTCCACTGCTTTGCTGGTTCTGCCGGGAAGCTCGGTCCAGAGCGGGTCTCCCTGTATTTTTCCGCTGCTTTTCTGCCGTCAAGCTCCTGCTTCTGCCGTCAAAACCGGAAGTAAAACCGGAACTCGGCTTTTCAAAATAATATTTTTATTTAGTTTTTTAATGGGAGATGCGTGACGTAACCACAAAACGTCGTAACTCGAGACCGTCGTAACTCGAGGACTACCTGTATTGAAAATGACACCAGTGTGAACTTTTTAAAACGAAACAGAAAAACTGGGTTGAAAATTCACTGAACATCAAATCAGGCCTCGCAGTTATAGAAACAGTTTGGTTTGGATGAAAATCTACAGTTTTAAGAGTGTTGTTACTATGGTGTTTTATGGTGTTAACATAATAATGGTACATTTAAAATATTACCGTAATTATTGGCCTAGCACCCGTAAAGTAATGCATATCACCCTCCACTGTTAGCTTTAAGCTAATTTATGTTGAGGAATGTTACAGCTGTTTAGTTAAACTTTGAAGATAACCCCCTGAAATGAACTTTTAGTGTTCAGAGCATGTGTTGGGGATGACTCTCGGCTACTACCATGCTGAATTTTAGCTCCATATCTGTGAATTAGACTTTCAAATTTGAGATGAGAAAATAAAAGTTACCTTGTTTTTTCAGTTTCAGTCGAATTGTGACGCTGCTGTTTCCGACGGTGTTACCTGCGACGCAGGTGTAGGTGTGGTTTAAATGCTGAGCTGTCACTTCTCTTATGGTGGCTCTCAGTATGACCTCAGTCTTTTTATATAACACTGGATTTTCTCTGGAAAACAAACAAGATTTTATGTGCTCCTCAAAATAAACCTGTATTTTCTGCAACACACACACTTGTGCCAACTCACTGAGGACTTTCCATGCGTAGTAGAGTCTTGTGCTTCACGTTGCCGCCATAATTCATGAACCACCGCACCTTTCGTGTAACGTTTATTTCAAAATCAAAATACGCCTTACAAGTAAGGGTGTGAGACTGACCTGGAACAAGAAGCAAAATGTGGTTGAACAAAAACAGTAAATGAAAGCAGATCGTTAAGAGTATAAATTAAAAGTGTATAGTCTTGGTTAAATGATACAAAACTGCAACCGGTTTCCAGAATAACACGTTTTGAGAGCCTAATCAGAACCGATGAGGGCAAAACTAATTATGTAACAGTAATCTTAGACTTCCTGAATGACAATTACATTTAATTATGGTAAATGGAGCTTACTTATATAGTGCTTTCCAGCCCCCTATGAGGGGCCCCAAAGCGCTTCACATGCCAGCCATACACCCATTCATACACACATTCATACACCGGTAGCGGTAGTCTGCCATGCAAGGCGCCAGCCAGTCCTACCGGGAGCAACTCGGGGTTAAGTGTCTTGCCCAGGGACACAACAAGGTATGCAGTGACCGGGGATCGAACCCGGGACCTTCTGGTCGTGAGCCGGCTGCCCTGCCTCTACACCATCTCGGCCCCTCGAATGATCAAACCCTTAGCAGTTTTGAAGCACTTACCAAGCTTGACTTCCTCTGTTTCGTTCACAAAAGGATATATAATCTCTGGAGGCGTTGTTACTTCAAAATGTGCTGTATGAGAAATGATGAGAATTTAACTGACAGACGTTTCCAAACACTACAGTATTCATCCATAATAATGACTGAAATAATTTGTTTTGGATACAATCGATCAAAATGAGTTTTCACTGTATTCTAGGTCGTACACGTTATTTTATTGGCCACCTCGCGCCCATGCATCCAGAAGCCCTGTTTGTTGTGATGTTTCTGATTTTATCTCTTGGACTTCATTTTCCCACCAGCAAGTCTTCCACCGAGGAAGCGGAGCCTGGGGACTTTGGGTCGGGCACTCCAGTCTGTGGTGCTGAGGTCACTAAGGTGGTTAAAATGCTCCTCGGTGGCAGGGCTCCAGGGATGGATGAGATTCGCCCAGCGTTCCTTAAGGCTCTGGATGTTGTGGGGTTGTGTTGGCTTACACGACTCTGCAATATTATGTGGACATCGGGGGCAGTTCCCCTGGATTGGCAGACGGGGGCGGTGGTTCCCCTATTCAAAAAGTGGGACTGTAGAGTGTGTTCCAACTATAGGGGGATCACACTCTTAAGCCTCCCTGGTAAGGTCTATTCAGGGGTTCTGGAGAGGAGGGTCCGTCGGATAGTCGAACCTCAGATTCAGGAGGAGCAATGTGGTTTTCGTCTTGGTCGTGGAACACTGGACCAGCTCTACACCCTCAGCAGGGTCCTGGAGGGTGCGTGGGAGTTTGCCCAACCAGTCTACATGTGCTTTGTGGACTTGGAGAAGGCATTTGACTGTGTCCCTTGGGGGGTACTTTGGTAGTATGGGGTCCAGGCCCTTTGATATGGGCTGTTATGTCCCTGTGCGACTGGTGTCAGAGCTTGGTCTGCAATGCTGGCAGTAAGTCGGACTCATTCCCAGTGAGAGTTGGACTCTGCCAAGGTTGTCATGGCTGTGGTTAGCACTGTTGCCTCACGGCAAGAAGGTCCTGGGTAGGGTTGGGCATCGAGAATCGTTCGGAACCGGGACTAACTGTCCGGTTTTCCCGGAATCGTTCAAAATATTAATTTGCGATTCCTATGTTTGATGCTAGTTAGCCGACCGGAAGTAGCCGTCGCCGAAACCCAACGAAGAAGAATCCACCGGAAGTGTGCTTCCGAGATCGAAAGCTTACAAATTAATAAAATGACCAGTCAGGTCAGTGCAGCACTTGCAATAATTTTCTATCATGCAAAGGAGGGTGGAGAAGTAAAATAGTGTCCCGTCTTTGACGCGTTCCACCGGATTATTTTTGCTTCGTATCCGACCGGAAGTACAGAGTGGTCCGTCTGCAAAACGCTCCGCCGAACTTTTCGCTAATCGCTACCTCTTCGGCTCCATCAGGTAAATAAATAAACTATAAACTACATCTCATACCTACGGTGGCCGAGGGGTGCAAACGCGCTGCAAAAAGAAAACGGCGCTCCAAAAGTTGAAACACGCATCAAAATGAAAACAACAGCGTTACAAAAGTTGAAACACGCATCAAAATGAAAACAGCAGCGTTCCAAAAGTTGAAACACGCAACAAAATGAAAACAGCAGCTTTCCAAAAGTTGAAACACGCATCAAAATGAAAACAGCAGCGCTCCAACAGATGAGGCGCACTGCAAAAGATAAGTCGCGCTCCCAAAAGGGGACGACCTGCAAATACAGAACGAGCTGCAAATAGGGAAAGCTACAACGGAAGTGCTCCAGACCACTAGGGGCAGTCGAACAAAGAACAAATCATAAGCATATTATAGTTTTCGGAATGGCAATAGTTATTTGTGTATTTTAACTTATTTATTACTGAAGAATATTTTACACATCGAAACTATCTCGTTGTATTTGTTTTAATACTGTGCGATAGTGATGCAATGTATTGATGCTCGGTTGGCTTAGTGGTCTAACACATTGCCTCGAATGTGGGAGACCTGGGTTCGATTCCCGGTCTCGGAAATTTTTGTGGTATTAATTTCTTTTTTTTTTTAAAGCCTTTTGTTTTGGATAAATCGGGTGGAATAGATAAATACATCTACATGTTTATTCTTTGTTGTTGCTTGGTTTATGTTGGTGGCTAGAGTTTTAGTTTGTTTTAGGCAGCAGGCGTGGGGAGGAGGTTGGGGGTTGTCACGCCTCCTCCAGCAACAACCTAAAACAAGCTAAAAGTCTTGCCAACAACATAAACCAAGCAACAACAAATAATAAACATGTAGATGTATTTATCTATTCCATCCGATTTATCCAAAACAAAAGGCTTAAAAAAAAAAATTAATACCACAAAAATTTCCGAGCCCGGGAATCGAACCCAGATCTCCCACATTCGAGGCATTGTGTTAGACCACTAAGCCAACCAAGCATCAATACGTTACCACTCTATCGCACATTATTAAAACAAATACAATGGGACAGTTTTGATGTGTAAAACATTCTTCAAGTTAAAATACACAAATAACTATTGCCATTCCGAAAACTATAATATGCTTATGATTTGTTCTTTGTTCGACTGCCCCTAGTGGTCTGGAGCACTTCCGTTGTGGCTTTTCTATTTGCAGCTCGTTCTGTATTTGCAGGTCGTCCTCTTTTGGGAGCGCGACTTATCTTTTGCAGTGCGCCTCATCTGTTGGAGCGCTGCTGTTTTCATTTTGATGCGTGTTTCAACTTTTGGAACGCTGTTGTTTTCATTTTGATGCGTGTTTCAACTTTTGGAACGCTGTTGTTTTCATTTTGATGTGTGTTTCAACTTTTGGAAAGCTGCTGTTTTCATTTTGATGCGTGTTTCAACTTTTGGAACGCTGTTGTTTTCATTTTGATGCGTGTTTCAACTTTTGGAACGCCGTTTTCTTTTTGCAGCGTGCTGTTCTGTTTTTGCAGCGCGTTTGCACCCCTCGGCCACCGTACATACCAACATTAAGGCAGCTAACAAGTTATACTCCGCTTAAAGCGGTAAGTCAGCTCAAATACAAACACGATGCTAACGTTAGCTTGTATTTTTTTTCTTAGACAAACTACCTGAAATGGCTTCACAGTGTTCACCAGTGTCCAAGGTAAAAACGTCAGTGTAAACTGAATGAAGAGTGCCACAGAACTGTTACAGCATATGTTGTGAAAAGGTTGCATCCCTTTTCAGATGTGAATTCAACCATGGATTGCACTTACATTGCACTCAAATCCAACACTTATTAACATTCTTAATCCATTTAAAGTTCTATGTGTCTTTTAAAATGTCTTAATGTCTCTAGTTTTCAGTATTATATAATTTCTGTTTATGTTCTCTTTCATTCCATTATGAGTGAATGTCACAGTTTGAAGAATTATTGAATAGGTTAGTTAGGCAATAACAACAGAGCTAATAATTGTACACATTCTCAGTCTTAAAAATGATTTAATAATCTCTTTTTACTGATAATACTGATAAACCTGTTGTTTGTTTAGGAACTTCCTGCAGTCTGTCCAGAAAGTCTCCACTGGAGGAGCGTTTTGCTGAGGAAGAGGCACAACATAATTTCACAACTCCATGTATGTCCATGAAGAAACAAATGGAGAGAGGGCTGCAGATACCAGGACATCCCACCAGCTGTTCTGTCTGAGGATCCTGCTGCTGGTGGTGGAACCAGGTTAGCCCATCAGTGGGAGTTCAGTAACATGACTGCAGCATCAGACACTGGACAATATTATATGTATAATAATAATAATATATGTTGGTGAGTCCTCCATGTTGGCTCTAATCTGCCCTGTGAGAAATTCATAGTAAATGTAACAAAAAGGAAAAAGTTCATAGCATTAAATTCAAACAGAAGTTCAAATTATTTCATCCTGAAATAACTCTGGCTAACTACTGTAGCTTTTTTATAACATGGAGTTAAACTCAAAGTAGTCTCCTCAGATAAATAGTGCTACCATTATTTTTATATTAAAGTTTCTGTTAACTTATTATTTTTATATTTGATTGTTTTCTGTTCAGTGCCCTGATACAACTTCTGTTGTGACTTGGAGCTATACAGTATAAATAAACTGAACGTTGGTTACGTATTGTAACCCCAGATTCTATGAGTGTAGCGTAGCCCTTTAACCACGCCTATTGGGTGTGTCCCTGCGCTTCGCGCCAACATTGAAGACCTTTTAGTCCACGCCCACCTGCTGTGGGCCCCACCTATGTCCACTATAAATTCAAGGTGGACTATAGTTCTGCTCCCAAAAGGCAATATTTTTCTTCTGCCAAAAGAGCCAGGGAGGCCCAGGGTTAAAGGGCTACGCTACACTCATAGAATCTGGGGTTACAATACGTAACCAACGTTCTATTTCGTGTAGCTCCGCCCTTTAACCACGCCTATTGGGTTAAAGGCGGAGCATGATATGGTCCATGCCTCACTGGGTCTAATTGGAACCATAACACACTCTGTGAGTCGCCAATACCACAATAATTATGAAAAATGCACCATCAGTTGAGAACACCAGGTGCAGCAGGTGAGACAACCTTCCTATTTGACGGCCATGAATAACCGCATATTCATAGTCTGAGTCAATAAAAGACAGAAACCACTGTGTCATCTTAATAAAACTTTTATTGAAGATGAAAACAATTAATCTGCAGCAACCCTGAGAACAGAATGAGTCAGAGAAGAGCTGGAAACATCTCGTAAGTAAAAACGGATGAAAGGAGAGGCTGACGACCAGGAGGCCGCCAAGCAGATGTCCTGCACAGAAACACCTCTGTACAGGGCAGTGGAAGCTGCGATTCCTCTAGTAGAATGAGCTTTAATTCCCTCAGGAGGCTCGAGACCCGCAGAGCTGTAGGCCTGAGCAATAGCTTCACACAACCAGTGTGACAGCCGCTGAGAAGTCAGAGGTTGACCTAGAGACTGACCTCTAAAATGAACAAAAAGCTTATCCGACTTACGTATTGCGGCAGTGCGAGCCACATAACACTTTAGTGCTCGTACTGGGCAAAGCAAATGAAGACGTTCATCCTCTGCACGGGTGTGAGGGGGAAGACAAAAGCCGTCCAGAGTAATGATTCTGGATTTAAATGAACTCGTGATGCTTTTAGGGATAAAAGCAGGGTTCGGCCTAAGCTCAGCTGAGCTCCCATCCCCTTGAATCTTGAAAAAGGAGGGAGAAACAGACAGGCCTGTCAAGTCACTTACCCTCTTAGCTGATGTTAGGGCTAACAACAGAGCCGTTTTAAAGGATAAAAACTTTAACGGGATCTGATCCAATGGCTCGAATGGATCTTCAGTTAATGAATTCAATACAGTAACCAAATCCCATTGTGGAGCCAAGGTGCGTGAGACTGGTCTTAACCGTCTGGCACCTTTCAGGAAACGCTTCACTAGGAGATGACTAAACACAGTTTTATCATTAAACCCCTCGTGGCAGGAAGATATTGCCGCAGCATAGAGTTTAACTGTGCTGAAGGCCAAATTCCTGTCCAGCAGTAGCTGTAAATATGACAGAATGGAGACCAGAGGACATGAGGATGGATCCAATTGATTCTCCAGGCACCACCGCTGAAAAGCAGCCCATTTGGATGCGTAAACAGCCGTAGTGGACACTGCTCTTGCTCCCTGGATGGTGCATATAACGTCTTTAGAAAACCCAAGGTTTTCTAAACGCTCACGTTCAGCAACCAAACCAGAAGATGTTGACCTATCACTGGAAAACTCTTTATTGCTCCCCCCGCCTGTAGGAGAGCGTCGTCTCTCCAGGGGAGTCTCCATGACCTGACTGCCAGCTGCTGAAGCGCCGGGAACCATGGTGCGTTCAGGCGCTCCGGTGCAATCAGGATCATTGGTAACTTCTCCTCCTTCACTCTCTCCAGCAGCGCTGATAGTAGAGGAACTGGAGGAAAAGCATAAATTAGTGTTTGAGGCCACGGTTTGTGGGCAAACGCATTCACCCCCAACGGGGGATTGTCCCGAGGACTTAACGAGTAGAACAGGGGACACTGAGCGTTTTCCCTGGTGGCCATTAAGTCCACCTCTGCTCTCCCGAACCTGCTCCAAATTTGGGAGGCTAGGTCCGGGTGGAGAGTCCAATCTCTGTCCAACGGCCCGCCGCGGGACATAATGTCTGCCCCTGTGTTCAGCACACCTGGAATGTAAATTGCCCTCAGTGATTTCAGGTGTGTGTGGGCCCAACAGAGCAGCTCCCTGGCTGTGTTCAGGAGCTGAGCTGACCTTACTCCGCCCTGTCGGTTGATGTAAGCAGCTGCCGCCCTGTTGTCTGTGTGAACAAGCACATCCTGACCCTTGACCTCGTGGACAAAGTGTTTGAGAACCTTGTGCACCGTTAAAAGCTCCAAGACGTTTATGTGAAGGGACGTGCCTGGCGGCCACGCCCCTTTCACCGACTGTGACAGGTAAGTCCCTCCCCAGCCGGAGAGAGACGCATCCGTAAATATCATTTGAAAAGACGTCACTTTCCCTAGGGGAACCCCTTCTGCTAAGATCCTGGGATTCCCCCAGTACACTAGATCCGCTTCTACTGATGGCGGAACCGTGACTCGGCGATGTTTGTGACGTACCGGGTCGATCCTCTGTCGTGCAAACCATATCTGTAGCCGACGCATGTTTAACAAACCCTGTTTTACAACCGCGTGGGCAGACGCCATCATTCCCAATAAACGCATTATTGACAACGCTGGTACAGATCTGTGACGCTGGACATACCGGAGGAGTGACGTCAGCGAGTCCTTCCTCTGGTCCGATAAGACTGCTGTCATGGTCTCTGAGCAGAAAACAACTCCCAAGAAGGTTATTTTCTGAGCTGGAATCACAGAACTTTTCTCCCAGTTTACCGCGAAGCCCAGGCGGGATAGATGATTCACCAGATCGACTGTCTGGGCTTCCGCTTCCTGTCTCGAGCCAGACAGAAGCAGTAGATCGTCGAGATAGAATAAAATTCTGACGCCCCTCGAACGAAGCGGCTGTAACGCCGCTTCGATAATTTTCGTGAAAGTGCGGGGGGCCAACGCATACCCGAAGGGGAGACGGTTGAACTCGTAACTGACCCCTTGGAACGCAAATCTGAGGAACTTCCGGTGTTTGGTTACTATGGGAACGTGGAAGTAGGCGTCGCGGAGGTCGATGCTCACTAACCAGTCCCCCCTCGACACGAATTCGAGGACACGTTTTGTTGTCAACATGTGGAAGGATCGAGTCATGATGTGTCTGTTGAGAATCGATAAATCTAAAATCGGTCTCAAACCTCCTGACTTCTTGGGGACGAGGAAATATTTTGAATAAAACCCCGTCCTCTCTTCGTTGGGAGGAACTCCGGAAATGACGTGTTTTGTCAATAGTTCCTGAAGTTCCGACTGAAGCGCTAACCCCTGCTCTGTGGAGGTTAGCTTTGTTTGTAGCACCCCGTTGAATTTGGGTGGTGCTCCCGCAAACTGCAGGGAATAGCCCTGGCAGATTACTCGTTTTAGCCATTTGTTTAGCGAGCAAAGCTGGAGCCACTCTGCACTGTGGTCTGACAGCGGTGCTGCTTGTCTGTCCTGATTCATGAGAAGAGATAATCTGGCCTCGACCGCCACCAAGCGGACAGAGTCCGCGTTGGTCCATGGGAGGCCCTCTGAGAAAGGGGCGTTCACCGAGCACCGCGTCACAGCTGCTGCTCGGTTCTTCGTTTGAACCCGGCAGACGAGACAAACGTCTTCTTTTGAACGATTTGCTGTCTGCGCTCACCTCGGGATGACTGAGAGGAGTAAACTTAAAAGTCCTGGTCTGATCAAATGATCCAACGCCAGGCTCATGGTTTTTAACACGGTTTAAGAGAACGGCGGTGTCTCTGACTCTCGTGTGTGATGCGCTGCTCTTTGATCGCTGACACCTGGAGGAGCTGGCCCCCACACTCGAGTGGGGAGGCGGGGCTGGGGAGGTCACAGAGAGGTCTGTGCCTGCACCTGTCAGCCGGCCTGTTGTTTGAAGTTTACAGATACTCACGTCTTGTGCAGGATCGCTGGGTAGTTTAGTACCAGGCACAAAAAACTTTTGTGGAGATGTGCTCACATACTTTGAACAAGGATGTAACGAGTCTAAATGAAAAACACTGCTTTTCACAACAGATTCTTTATTTAAACCCAAAAAACCATCAGTGCACACACCTCCTGCGCCCCATCATTTTTTATAATGGTTTCTCTTAAAGTCCTGGTGGCCAGTCCATGGCTGATGACGGCCCCTGGCCCGAGGCGCCCCAGGCCTCTGGAAGGACTGAGCAGGGTGACTTCTCGGTGGAGCTGGAGGTGGCGGCGCCGAGAAGGTCGAGGTGGGTGCAAAGCGGCGCTGTTGCTGGCGGAAGCCTCTGCCCTGTTCATGCACGCGGATGGGGCCGGGCGCAGAGCGGGGTCCTGGTCTGGGCGCCGCAGTGTGCTTTCTCACCTGCTCCAACGCCTCTGAAGAGGAGCGCAGCTGCTCAAAGACCGAGCGGTAGTGCTCGCCGAAGAGCCCCTCGCTCGATATTGGCCCCCCC
>JBBPBX010089688.1:0-11011 GCA_038048925.1 Garcialebias charrua
AGCTCTCAGAAATCGGTTTCTCTGATCACACCATCGGTTGGTTTTCTAACTATCTTTCCAATCGGAGGCAATGTGTTCAACATAACGGTACTTCTTCCAGCTATTTAACAGTTAAAAATGGTGTACCACAAGGCTCAGTTTTAGGACCAACTCTCTTTACAATCTACATAGCTAATGTAGGTCACTGCATCCCTGATGCATCCTTACATTTCTATGCTGATGATACAGTTGTTTATTGCCGAGCTAAAACAGTAGCTAAGGCTTTCCAGTTACTACAATCCGCTTTTGACATCATCCAGTCAGATTTGTTCCGTCTCAAACTTGTCCTAAATGCTGATAAAACAAAAGGGATGTTTTTTTCAAATAGGAAGGCGGTTCCAGCAGATCCTCCTCTGATTTTTTCTTCAAATGGTGTCCCTATTGAGTTTGTTGATTCCTATAAATATCTGGGTATCCTGATCGATTCACATCTCTCTTTTAAACTCCACGTGGAAAACCTAGTGAAGAAATTGAAAGTTAAACTGGGTTTCTTTTTCAGAAACAGATCCTGTCTATCACTGAATGTCAGGAAACGCCTTGTGTCTGTGACTTTCCTTCCCTCCATTGATTACGGTGACATTCTCTACATGAATGCTCCTAAAAGCACCCTGCAGATGTTGGATGTGGTCTATCATGGTGCACTAAGATTCATAACTGGTTGTGATTATCGTACCCACCACTGCACCCTGTATTCACTGGTTAACTGGACATCATTAACCTCACGCAGACTCTTCCACTGGTACATTTTCATCTTTAAATCACTTCTTGGTCTACTGCCCTCATACATCTCCTCCTACATGTCTTTGCGTGAGTGCAGCTACAGTGTGCGCTCTCAGGACATGATTACCTGCAGTGTTCCGTCAGTGAGGACTGAACTTGGAAAAAGGGCCTTCTCCTACTCCGCTCCTGCTTCATGGAATATCTTACAAAAAGATCTGAAGCTCTCGGCCCTGACCTCCCTAAATGGTTTTCAGAATCTGTTGGAATCCTGGCAAAAACCAATGCAGATTTGTTCCTGTCTTTGATTTTATACGTCTACCTTATAATGTTTTGCTAGTTTTTTGATACTTTGTTAAAAAAAAAAAAAAAAATCTTTTGTTTTTTTCTCTCTTTTTGTTTTCTATTGTTTATTGTTTGTTTGTTTATTGTTTAATGAAATTCTATCACTGCTGTTCATTGTTCTTTAGTTTTAGCAGGTCGCTTTCGTAAATGAGCCCATGAGGTTCAAAAGATTTACCTGACTAAATAAAGGTTGAATGAATGAATGAACCTGCCACGTGCCACCATCACCTGCCACGTGCCACCATCACCTGCCACTGTCTGTTGTGTGCTGCTGCCAGCTGCCTCTTCAAAGCTGGACTCATCATCTGAAAAACAAACAAAATAAAGTTTAACTGGACCCCTGATATGTTGAAATGTGTTAGGTTAATTATCTGGTTAGTTGGAGTTTTAATGTACAATACAGTATACTGTAGTTCTATGCTAGCACTACAGCTACTCTTATTTCTTATTATAATTACATTTTTTTAACATATTTGTTGTTTCTAATTACTCCAGGTAATACAGTACAGAGGGTTAATGTGTTTTGAAGAGTCTAACTTACCACAAAGGATGCTTTGCTCCTGGTTAGCTTCCTCTCCTCAGATTCCTCTCCTCCTCATCACCTAGATCCACACCGCTGCCTGCTGTGTTGGAAGTGGCAGATCTCTCATCAGTTCATCAATACGTAAAATAAAAAAGTGGTGGGGTCGTAGCCACTTGTCCCGTTTTTGTTTTTAGCTTTGTAGCACTTAGCTTTAGCTTTAAGCTCTTCCAGCGATCTCCAGCTTCTTCCAGCTTTTCATGTACTTGTTTGAATAACTACACGTTCGGTCAAGGCGTTCGATAGTTTTGAGCTATTTTAACGTTTCCATTACAAATGTTGCATCGCTCACCGACCAGTTTTACTTCCCCACCATGTTAGCGTTAGCATCTACCCACTAGCCAGCCCAGGCGGAGAAGTAAACACGAGGGGGGAGAGGGAGGGATGGGGGTGCGCGCAGCGCACATGCGCAGTCAGGACAGTTTCCCACAGTCCGGTAAAAGGAACAGATCATGTGTTTACATGCGCACACATCGGGCTACGGATCGGCGTAAACCACCCGTTTCGAACGGATCGCAAATTAGGTCGGATCACGCCGAATACACAAAAAATAACCCGACCGGGGTGTTTACATGACGCACTTTTGATCCGTTCGGCCGTTTGATCCGATTACTTATGTCCATGTAAACATAGCTAATGATCATTTACCTATCTTCTCAATTTATAAAAGTGATGAAACCATACCAAATAAAACAAAAACAAAAAATACGATAATAAACACATCAAAAAAGCATTGGATAAATTCAAAGAAGATTTAGACGTACAAAAATGGGATGAAGTATATGTTGATGATGTAAACAAATCTTATGACGAATTTATGAGGATCCTTGAAGTTTTATTCAAAAAACATTGTGTTCAAAAAATATACATAAAGGATAAAAAAGTTGATCATCCTTGGATGACAAGTGGATTGAAGAACGCATGTAGAAAAAAAGAATCATCTTTATACATGTTTCTTGAAATCCAGAACATCAGATGCTGAAGAAAAATACAAAAAGTACAAAAATAAATTGGTAGGGATTATTAGGAAACAGAAACGGGAATATTATAGTCAACTATTACATAAATGCAGTGGAGATATGAGGGCAACATGGCAAGTAATCAACAATGTATTAAGCAAACATAAGGGTAATATGGGATTGCCACAACATTTTATACATAACAATGTGGAAATTTATGATGATACGGAAATTGTAAATGGATTTAATAATTACTTTGCAAATGTGGGATCAAATCTTGCAAAGTCAATTCCTAAAGTGGATAAAAATGTGAATTATTTGATCAGCGGTTGTGCAAATAGTATGTTTCTGATTGGAACTAGCAAGGAAGAAATAATGAAGTAGTGGGACAATTTGCGGATAAAAGATCCAAAGATTGTGAAGGAATGGATATGAAGGTTGTGAAAGAGATAATAAGTTATGTTCATGGTGCACTAAGATTCATAACTGGTTGTGATTATCGTACCCACCACTGCACCCTGTATTCACTGGTTAGCTGGACATCATTAACCTCACGCAGACTCTTCCACTGGTACATTTTCATCTTTAAATCACTTCTTGGTCTGCTGCCCTCATACATCTCCTCCTACATGTCTTTGCGTGAGTGCAGCTACAGTGTGCGCTCTCAGGACATGATTACCTGCAGTGTTCCGTCAGTGAGGACTGAACTTGGAAAAAGGGCCTTCTCCTACTCCGCTCCTGCTTCATGGAATATCTTACAAAAAGATCTGAAGCTCTCGACCTTGACTTCTCTAAATGGTTTTCAGAATCTGTTGGAATCCTGGCAAAAACCAATGCAGATTTGTTCCTGTCTTTGATTTTATACGTCTACCTTATAATGTTTTGCTAGTTTTTTGATACTTTGTTAAAAAAAAAAAAAAAAAAAACTTTTTTTTTCTCTCTTTTGTTTTCTATTGTTTATTGTTTGTTTGTTTATTGTTTAAGGAAATTCTACCACTGCTGTTCATTGTTCTTTAGTTTTAGCAGGTCGCTTTCGTAAATGAGTCCATGAGGTTCAAAAGATTTACCTGACTAAATAAAGGTTGAATGAATGTTATAGAGCCAATACATCTGTAATCTATCATTTTCTAAAGGCATATTCCCTGAACGAATGAAAATTGCTAAGGTGATTCCAATTTTTAAAAATGGTGAGAAATGTTTATTCAATAATTATAGACCTGTATCGCTGTTGCTACAGTTCTCCAAAATTCTTGAGAAATTATTTGTGTCCAGACTGGACAATTTTATTGGTAAACATAATATCTTGAGTAGTGATCCGTATGGGTTCAGATCGAATAATTCAACATGCCTGGCTCTTATGGACTTGATGGAACAGGTTACTATAGCGATAGATGAGGAGAAATATTGTGTTAGTCTATTTGTTGATTTAAAAAAGGCTTTTGACACCATTGATCATACTATTTTGATTGAAAAATTGAAACAATATGGTATTAGAGGTCAAGCCATACAGTGGATATCTAGTTACTTAAAAGATAGAAAACAGTTTGTACAGATCGAAGATATTAGATCTCATCTATCCAATGTGTCATGTGGAGTACCGCAGGGTTCAGTTCTTGGGCCTAAGCTGTTCATATTGTATGTAAACGATTTAGTTAAGGTGTCTAGTATCCTTAAAGCTTCAGTATGTAGCTTTTTTTATAAACATATTTCTTCACTCTGTCACTACCTCCTCACAGACTGATGTTAGCCAGGTAATCTCTGAAAAAATTAAAAAAAATATTGTCCCCTTGCTTCTCCAGGTGGTAAATAAGCATTTCTAAAAAGAAAGGGTGACACGCCATTTTCCAACCAATAAAAACAGAGTTTTTAATCAGCCAATAAAGAGCTGCGTTCCAGTTGTCCTCAACAGAGCTTCTCACGCCCCCACCTGTCCCAGCCCCAGCGCCGCGCACGTTCTCGTTCAAAGGATTGGAAAGCAATGCAGAACTGTTTTGTATGTCACACAAATTATTAAATTCCCCTTCTTAATCCCTGATCAGGACTTTTTTTTTTTCAAAAGTCAAATAATCGCTTCATCCACCGCTCTGTACCGCTTCCTCTGCCGACTGCGATGAATGAGGAAGTGAAATTGTCACGAGTGAATAAAAGTAGGGTTCAACGTGGATGCCAGAGGCTCTGAAGATTTCCTGGTGTTCTGGACTAGCACCCCATGGTTTTATTTTTTATTTTTTAGAAGGTTTTAGTAACATATAAACACAGAATATCGCAGCGTCTCCAAGAGACTGCAGCTGGGGGCGGAGCAGATCTCAAGTTCAGCGGAGAACGGACTGTAGCTCCCCCCTCAGAGCTCTGAGGGGGAGGGAGCAGAATGCTTTTCCTTGTTGAAAATTTTTCTAAGTGTTTTGGTCATACAGAAATCGCAGATAGTACCTTTAAGTGTGTTTTATTTGCAGACGATACTACTTTCCTTTGTTCTGGTAAAGACCTGAATCATATGTTCGAATTAATGAGGTTAGAGTTTGCAAAAATTCAAACTTGGTTTAAATTAAATAAATTATCATTGAACATTGAAAAAACTAACTATATGATATTTAGTAAAAAAAAAAGCCAACTGTAGATTTTCTATTCAAAATTGATGATGTAGAGATATGTAGAGTGAGTGAAGTAAAGTTCTTGGGAGTGATTATTGATGATAAGTTGACATGGAAAAACATATCAATGTTGTAAGAACTAATCTCTAAATCTATGGCAGTGCTGTATAAAGTACGGGAATTTTTGACTGACAAGGCATTGTGTTTGCTGTACAATACGATTGTTGTGCCACATCTGATTTATTGTGTTGGTATCTGGGGTACAGCTTGTAAAACAGCAACCAAGCCTATTTTTATTTTACAAAAAAGAGTATTAAGAGTGATCTCAAGAAAGCATTATCGTCATCCTTCAAGTATTTTGTTTTATCAACTGAAAATTCTTAAAGATCCACTGACGTGATTTTTCTACTATTCATCAAATTGCTCAAAATATATATATATATTATCATTTAAATATGTTAGTTTTTGCAAACAAAATGATAAATCACTTTAATTTTGCTTTAAAAGTGATTTTGAACTTCAAGCTGTGTTTAATCGTGGGAAATCCGTTTACACCCGAACGCACCATCTGTGATGTAATGTCCAGAGTTGAGGCAGAGCTCTGAGCTTGTCACGGTGTGCGCAGCTCCACATGAAGGTCAGTCTGATACAGCATCAGACCTAAATTAGATCCTGTTGTTTCTTGTTCCATCACCCAAACTATTTTCTGCTTCCCAAAATGAAGACAAATAGCTCAAATCTTCACCTAGATTGATAAATTAGTCAAGTTTTAAAATGTCCGCTATTGAAGAGACTGGAGCCCTCTGCCTCTCACTCTGGACATTACGTCACAGATGGTGCGTTCAGGTGTAAACGGATTTCCCATGATTAAACACGGCTTGAAGTTCAAAATCACTTTTAAAGTAAAGGTATCAGTATGCAGTTTCTGTAGAACTGCAGCACTTAGAAATATTTTCAACAGGCAAAGCATTCTGATCCCTCCCCCTCAGAGCCATATGTGGCTCTGCCCCCTTGTGGTCTGTTGAATTTCAAATTCAAGCTCTGTTTTTATTGGCTGATTCAAATTCAAGCTCTGTTTTTATTGGCTGGTTACAAACTCTGTTTTTATTGGCTGGAAAATGGCGGGTCACCTTTTCTTTTTAGAAATGCTTATTTACCACCTGGAGAAGCAAGGGGACAATATTTTTTTTATTTTTTTTTCAGAGATTACCTGGCTAACATCAGTCTGTCAGGAGGTAGTGACAGAGTGAAGAAATATGTTCATAAAAAAAGCTACATACTGAAGCTTTAAAGTGATTTATCATTTTGTTTGCAAAAACTAACATATTTAAATGATAAAATATATATATTTTGAGCAATTTGATGAATAGTAGAAAAATCACGTCAGTGGATCTTTAAGTTTTTTGATTTGGTGGATTACAATGTTCTATTGCTGATGTACAGGGCTCAGAATCAAAATTTACCGTCAAACATACAAGTGAATTTTGTTAAAAGAAATAGTTGTTATAATTTAAAGGGAACAGATATTTTTGTAAAGAAGATGTATAGAACAAGTTTAAAGGGTAGGTCTACGTTAATGAAGGGAATTAGTTTATGGAATAGTTTGGACGATGATGTAAAAAAGGAGAAATCATTAGTTGTATTCAAAAACAGGTTAAAAAATGTTTTGCTGATGAGATATATATAAGTTTTGCTGATATTTAGAAATTATATTGAAAAATTGCTATGGTTTGTTGAATTATGTATTTTTTGAATTGATTGTTTTGATTTGATATAGTTAAGAAGGGGCAGAAATGATAAGAATTTATTCTTCTTCTGCTGCCTTTCATTTTATAGTTATTTTATTTTATTGTTTTGAATATGTCTTGTTTTAATTGAAATGAAATGAATGAATAAACAAACAAAACAAACAAACAAACAAACAAATATATGTGTGCTCAAAACAGTTCTGATCCGTTTTAATTCTCACTGGGTGTTGAAAAAGAAAAAGCTGATTTCTTAGATTATTTCTGTAGTTTTGCAGCTGATAAAGGAATTGTAACAACTTCTTTTTTTTTAAAGCTGCCAAATGTTCCTCCTGCACTGGCCTGAACTCGAGATTTACAAAGATGACACAGACCAAGAACAAAGGTACAGGTAAATAAATAAAATAAGAGTGGAACACATTCTTTTCTGTTATATCATAAATGGTATCAAAAATGCAGGCTCAACCACTATCAGTTAGTAGTATTTGCAAGTTACGTGAAAATCTTAACTCTCACAAATCTGTCCCACAGTGTCCTACCAAATTGCTCATTTACATTTATTTATTTTTGTTTATTTGACATATTTTTATGTTGTAAGGTAATCCATCCTGAACCTGCCAGCAAGGTGGTGGTGCGAAAGCCCAGAACTGTAGGGAAAAGATGTCTGCACTTCACACTTTACAGAGCGTACACAGGTATAACCTGAGTTAATGTTTTTATGCCTGTTTCTTTTGTCAAAACTTATTGTGATTATGTCACTCGTGTGTTTGAAGGACCACGTCCAGATCCCGACATCCTGGCCTCGGGAGAAAAACTACACCGGCTGGAGTCTCAAACACTTATCGCTCCTGTCCTAGATGGTCTGTCAACTTTGGAGCTGGTACCATCCAGATGTGGGCCTGTGCCACAGGGTGGACTGGTGTCTTACCAGTGCCCAACTGAGAAGTCCTGCGTAGCATCATTCTGCACCACATGGCTCCAGACTTCTCTGCTCTTCCTTCGATGATGCAGTCTTCCCAACATGTGTTTTGGGCCCACACTCAGCTGCATCTTCAGTCTCTGCAAGTGTCACATGAAATACAGGCCAGAACCAGGGAGCAGTCCAGATGTTCTGCAGGGGTGCAGCTTCGACAACCAAGGCTTACTGCCAGCTGTTTCTGTGTTGCTTGCAGAGAAAGTGTGGAGGAGTCTGCTGCCATAACTGTAGCAGCTCAGATGGTCAGGGGGTCCACTAAACAATAACTGTTGAACGGGTATGGCGTGATGAGTTGATTGATGATTGGTTGATCAGATTAAGTCTAAACTGGGCATGTTTTACTTCCAACACCTTCATCAATCATCCATTGCTGTTCATCATTCTTTGGTTTATAGCAGGTCGCTTTTGTAAATGAGCCCATAAGGCTCAATGAGATTTACCTGACTAAATAAAGGTTGAATGAATGAAAAATGTGTTTATATCAATGCAGTATCATAAAATGTACAAATCACCTTTTTGTTCCTTTGTATTTTTAATATTCAGTCTCAAGCTGTGTGAATCACTGTAAATACTGTAAATAGTTGTTACTCATGAAAAATACAAAAACGTGCCAATTTCTTTAAAATGAAATTGCATAATTTGGGAAAAATATCTATAATCCACTATAAGTTTATAGTGTACAGTTATAAATTGTTAACTTAAATAGTTTTTTTTTTGTTTTTACTAGATTTGTTGTAAATTATACTTGTTTTCCTTGCAATTCAACTCAATCCACAAATAATAAATAAATAAAAAGTATGCTGCTCAAGTGTGTTTTAATTGAAGAATGTTTAAAATAATTCAAAACTTTTAAATAATAAATTACATAACACAAGAACAGTTTACATACCGATACATGTGACAAGCTTGGATGTTATTTTTTATTTTATAAACTTACTTCACCGGCACCTTAGGATTTTCACCCAAGGACATACAGTAATTTATACACAGAAAAGGCACTTGGGTTTGTTTACAAGTAAACAGGAGACTGTTCCAACATACAATATAAATTTTATTAACACTTAAGTTAAAAACTAATTCTAATGGAGGCAATAATGATTCTTAAATATTCAGCCAAGGCTGAGGCTTTCCAGTGGTCAGTCAACTAAAATATTTAATGATTGTTCAATGTAACAAGAGCAGAAATTCACCCTCAAGCTGTGATGATGCACAAGATATGAGTGGAACAAAACCTACACAAGACTGGACTGCCTTCAACCTGGAACATAAATATGAAATACATAGTTCCCAGACATGTGACTAAAATTCTAGATTTCTGGAATTTCTGCCATCTTGGTAGGCAGAAAATGTTGAAGAAGAGCTATTTTGTAAGTTCCAACCTTTCAATTTCATATTTTTAACTATGCATTTCTTTTATTACTTATATCAAATATTGTTTTACAATTGCTTGTTTGAATTTGGTGCCTTCATAAGACGTGTTTAATGAAATTTATTTGAACTTTTTCATTTTGCTTTCCTCTGATAGCCATGTGAATTGATATTTCCCAGCTATGAACCTTATCAAATAATATGTATTATTTTTGAAACACTGGGACTGTTAAGTTTTAATTATTTTGAATAAAGTAGTTTATCAAGTATCATCCATTATTTTTTTATACTTACACATTAAAAATGTTTCAATGACATTTTCAAAACCAACAGATGTTGGCATTTTCCTCCTGTTCAAGGTTGTCAACTCCAGCTCTGCGGTGGCACCTACTGTTCAACGGTGTGAATGACAACTTTTTAATTAAAAATCTACAGGTATATTTATAAATTATTAGTAAACAGTCTACATTCAATACAATAAGACGAATGGACAATTTGTCTTTATTTCATTTTTAATTTAAATTACTTGAACACACAACTATTAAAATACTGTTGTAAAGGAGAAACAATCTGTACAAAATATTCATTCAGTAAAACATTTAGCAGTTCCAAAAACAAGTTTCCACATCAACTGCTGACAGTTGTGCTTTACCTTTGGTGAAACTTGGAATATTCACCTCTGCACAGAATGGTTCCACACTGCCCTGTATGTTGAAACCACGATCAGCTAGTATGAGGTCACCTGGAAGTAGTTTCAACAGCAAACCACAGTTTTCAGTTATCCACTTGTCACTAGTCCTGCCACCCCATGCTTTGGACAGAAAAGACACTGAACCCTGCGAGGTGATGCCTATTAAAAATTTCAGTGTTTGAATGTTTATAGTTTGACCACGTCTGTACACGTACCAGTAAGTTTTTAGGCCTCTGAATAAAAACTTCAAAGCAGTCAATTATAACAACAGTTCTTTGTCCAAAATGTTTTCTAAATTCCAGAGGCATGGTTTTCCTCAGTTCATCACGCTGTGGCCAATACAGCACCTTTTTAAGACGTGCATATAAAATCTGGATGACAAACAGAAATGTCCTGGAAACCGTTGAGGTAGAAGTTTGAAAAGCCAAGTCTTGCACAGGGCAGTTTAGTTTAAGACTCATCAGGGTCATCACAAATCATTCGAATTGACCAAAATGAGTATTTAATTTAGGAACTGGTATGTATGCCTTTACATGACCAAATACACTCATCAACATGAGGAATGATGGGAGGCCTGTGTAGTATCTTACTTTGAAATTATTATTCTCAAAGCTTTTTACATTTAATTGAAAATTACTTAGCTGATTTCATAATGTAATATTTTCTGTTCTTAACGACTGCAGTTCAAACTGAACCTGACTTTCAGAAACAGGTGTATATTCTGTACAGTCATTTGCACCCTGAACCGTTTCACACACTGGAACTGCTTCCTCCACTTCAGGTTGGTCAGGTTCAGAGACTGCACCGAGTTCTAGGACAGCCTGCGCACACTGGAGATGTTCCTCTGAGCGAACTCGTTCTTTCACTCGTCTGTACCTATAATTAAGATAAACATAAATGTTTATATATGTATACAGATATATATGTTTGCGTCTAGGTAATAAGACAACAACTTTTCTGCTGAAAAGAAATCACATTACTGTACTACAGCAAACATTTT
>JBBPBX010089689.1:0-14254 GCA_038048925.1 Garcialebias charrua
ACAACTTCCGTATTTACAAAATAAAATCACCACGGGCGGACTAATCCTAGCTTTATACGGATTTATTTGTACAAAAATGCTGTCAAACTATCATTTATGACTATTCTATGACTAAACTATTATATTTATGACTATGACTACGCCTACAAACGCAATACAAGAAATAAATAAATAAAAAAGTATTTTATTCTGAAATGTAAACATCACTTCCTGTTGCTCAAACCATGTAGCTCATTTACGAGAGAAGATCAAGGCAGCAGTCTCTCTACAGTTGTTCTCCTTCTTCCACCGAATGAATTGTTTTGTTCTGACTTACTTATTTATCACTTGATTTATCGCGCGATCTCGCACGTGTCTCGGAGCGGCGCATCCAGGCGGACCTGAGCGGAGCGGAGGCAGTGGGAATTGGACTCGCTCAGCTGCGACCTGCGGACCGGAGCGGGGCGGATCCGCGTGTGGTGTAATTTTGGGGTTACAGATTTCAGCAGTAATTCAGCTCTCACCATTCACACCGTATTGTTTATCTGAAGATGTTTCAGTTCTCATTTAGTTCCCTTTCAGTCTGGTCTCTCGGTGCAATACAGTACTTGCTATGGGAATTGCGCCCCCGCGCGATTACCTGAAGGAATATACTCACGCCTTTACGGCAGGGGCGTCAACGCCGCGCCAGAGGCCCCGCCCTCTGGTACTTAAGCGGCTGACGCCCATCCATCTTTCTCTTTTTTGCCCTTCACCTCGCTAAACCTGAACTACCTCTTCGCTGGACTTCTCTGTTGCTTCATCGCTCAACTTGAGGTGAGCTTGCTCCCTGCACAGAGCGCACAGAGAATTATTCCTGCGTATTGCTGGACTAGCGAAAGCTAGTCTGGCACATTTTCTCTTAACCCCAAAGTATTTTCTTCTCCTCTCTCTACAGATTGCTTCGCTCGACGCCGCTAACTATGCCACAACAACAAAAAAGCTACTTTGCTAACTCTTGGCGAGCTAGCCAGCGAAAGCAACGCGACGGAGGAGACATTTCAAGGAAAAAGTAAAAGGATTCTGGAAGGACTCGCTCGCCTTATCTCGGACATGCCTCCGGAGAAAGGAAAGCGAAAGGCAAGACTTCCAAGGAAAACCAGCGGGACGGCAAGCCCAACTTTCCCCCCCTCCCTCACGGCCCACGGGGTGTTAGTCTAATCAATAAACCCCAGCAGGGTGCCTCTGATTCGTCTGCAGTAAACATACACAGAGGCATCTGCAAGCAGCCCCCACACCCCTCACAAAGACAGGTGAGGGGGGTCACATGCTCAAGCCCCTGCTCCATTGTGAATAACAGGGAAACCAATACACTAACCAGGTGAACACGTGACATGTCCGCACCTCACTGAGGCATGCCGACAGAATCTAAGGGGGGGGGGGGCATGTCAGATGCCCACAGGCAGCCACAAGCTTCATAATAATAATAATAATAATAATAATAACTTTTATTTATAACGCACTTTACATTAAACAAATCTCAAAGTGCTTCACACCTTCACAGCAGCAATTGTGTTCAAGCTGCAGCACGGTGGCACAACTGGTAGAGCTGCTGCCTCTCAGCGAGAAGGTTGCCGGTTCAAATCCCGGTCCGGGGCCTTTCTGGGTGGAGTTTACATGTTCTAACCCAAAAGAGTTAGCAAAGTAGCTTTTTTGTTGTTGTGGCATAGTTAGCGGCGTCGAGCGAAGCAATCTGTAGAGAGAGGAGAAGAAAATACTTTGGGGTTAAGAGAAAATGTGCCAGACTAGCTTTCGCTAGTCTAGCAATACGCAGGAATAATTCTCTGTGTGCTCTGTGTAGGGAGCAAGCTCACCTCAAGTTGAGCGATGAAGCAACAGAGAAGTTCAGCGAAGAGGTAGTTCAGGTTTAGCGAGGTGAAGGGCAAAAAAGAGAAAGATGGATGGATATATAAAACCATACAAAATGCTTGTGCTATGTCAACACAGTCTCTATACGCACAGAAGTGGCGTATTTTTGAAGCCTGGTGCTCAGAAAGAAATATTATTTCTTATGCATGCAACTTGGCTCAGCTCCTGACCTTCCTTCAGGACTTACTGGAAAAAGGTCGTTCTTACTCAATGCATGCGTGGGTTTCCTCCGGGTACTCCGGTTTCCTCCCACAGACCAAAAAGCATGCTTGTTAGGCTGATTGGTGACTCTAAATTGACCCTAGGTGTGAGTGTGAGAGTGGATGGTTGTTTGGTGTGAGTGAGACAGGTCCCTCTTGTAAATGAGTCCCCGTGACTCAACGAGGCTAGCCTGTATAAATAAAGGTTGAATGAAAAGCTGCTATGCATGTAAACAAATCAGAGTTGAATCAGATCTCTTCCTGTTTTTCGAAGGGGACTAGGCTCTCTATCACCAAATTATCTAAAGTCTGCCAAACTAAAAGGAGCATCTCCACGTTCTCACGTTGCAGCTTCCCCTTTATTATTATTGAGGGACACGCAATGTCCAGGCAGTGATCAGACAGCACGTGACCTTCCTCTCTGTGCTGATCCACCTCTGCTCTCAAACAAAATTCTCCCAACGGGTGAAACACAGACCCCGGTCGGTTTGCCTGGTTCCGACGCTCTGTTATAGCCAAGGACCAATAAACTGGACCATTCCAGAAAACGGATTGGAGTCAGAAGATCTGCTCGTTTACAAAACTTGCAGTCTCTCAGTCCCATGACCCCAAACTTGGAGGGGGAAAATAGACTTTCTGCTCCAACTCTGTCTAATATGGATGACAGGTCGCATCTGCCCTCGATTACCCTCGAGCAGAGCAGCCTGGTAGCACATCGGCAAGGAAGCCCTCTTCCCAACTTGGTTGACCCCCCAGGGGTTCACAGCCTCCAGGGCCCTTGGAGGAGAACTGGATGCACCAACTGCTCTTCTTCAAGGCCAAACTATGTCACCAGAAGGGGCAGTCCAGCTGCTTAGGCCAGGAACTGTCAAAAATTTCAGCTTGTTGGCAGAAAAGAACAAGCTGATGGCATCAGGCCTGCCGGAAAATGTGGTAAAAACCATACAAAATGCTTGTGCTGTGTCAACACAGTCTCTATACGCACAGAAGTGGCGTATTTTTGAAGCCTGGTGCTCAGAAAGAAATATTATTTCTTATGCATGCAACTTGGCTCAGCTCCTGACCTTCCTTCAGGACTTACTGGAAAAAGGTCGTTCTTACTCAACGATTAAAGTTTTCCTATCAGCTATTTCAGCCTGTCACGAAGGCTGGGGACACAGGACACCTGGAGCGCATCCAATCATAATAAGATTTATGAAAGGTGTGCTTCGGACTAAACCACCCAGCAGGATTCTGACCCCTGGTTGGGATCTTGGCCTGGTCTTAGGGGCTCTCTGTGACCCCCCATTCGAGCCACTGAGCGAGGTTAAGATAGATTTGTTATCTTATAAAACCGCTCTACACCTGGCACTTTGCTCGATGAAATGTGTGGGTGACCTCCATGCATTGTCTGTACATCCAATGTGTATCAGATTCTTCCAAGGAAAACCAGCGGGACGGCAAGCCCAACTTTGCGCGCCTGTCCCAGCGGATACGGTTTCTCCCTCGCGGCGACGGACACCCATGAGGCTTGTCCAGTCTGCTTGGGAATGCTACACGCAAAAACAGCGCTGGATATGCCCGACTTTTGCCCACATTGCAACCTGATGCTGGATGCAGAGCTGCGGCACCGGGTTGACCTCGTCGCCAAAGCCATTGGCACTTCAGCAGTTCCAGCGGATGCGGACACCACAGAGCCTCTCACTCCCACGCCGGAGCTCGAGAACATGGCTCTACACGACACCACATGAGTCGAAGGGGGTGACAGCCCTGACGTGCTGGCTCCTATGGTGGACTTAACAGACGAGTTTGACACACGAGGCATGATGAACAAAGACGAGATCTCGATTTCAGCCTCGGGCAAATTTTCAGCGGAGGACGCAGACGTGGAACTGGAGGATCAGGGAGAAGATCTCTCCCAGACCCTGGTACCTGTGCTCCCAGAAACTGACTTTTCCATCCCTGCTCTGTTCGACCTGTGCCACAGAGCAGCGGACGCGCTGCACATCCCATGGCCAGAGCCTCTGCCTCGCCAACAGGTCACGAGGCTGGCAGGAAACTATTTTTATTCGAAGCATCAGGCCGCCACGAGGCAAAGGATGCCCATGCTCCCGGACTTCCTCACAAAACTAACTCACACTTGGGCTCAGCCAAGAGCCCCCATGCTCCTTCCCCTCTCACAGTTCCTCGACGTCGATGGGATGGATGAGGTGGGAATAGCTAACGTGCCTCAGATTGAGGACACACTAGCGTCTCACCTGGCTTCTAAGTCAACCGGGACAAAACCAACTCCTCCCAGCAAGGCTTGTCGAGCTTCAGCGTCTCTACTCGAGAAGTGCTACAGGGCTCAGGGACTCGCGACGCGCGCCATGAACGCGTCCGCGTTGATGCAGGCTTACCTAGCAGAAAAGTTGCAACAGCTGCAGGTAACGACAGACAAGCAGGCTGCCGCCAACTTGCTGGACGAAGACCGCAGGGTAACAGACTTTGTACTCCGCATGACGGGGACAGCCACTGTTGCTCAAGGCAGAAGCATGGCGGAAATGGTCATCGCGATTCGCCACCTGTGAATGACTTTAACGGATCTTCCTGATGGACAAAAGGTGCCTTTTCTCCACCACTCGATAGAGCCGACGGGATTATTTGGTAAAGCTTTGGAGCAAATTCAGAACAAGCTGGACCAAAGGCGCAGACAGGCCGAAGCTCTCCGGGTGGACATTCCCCGGAGAAGCTTCACCCCCCCAAGGGAGTCTGCTAGAGGCAGACCTGCGCAGCCTCGACATCGCTCGGCAACGCGTGCCCCACCGCAGAAGCGGCCAGCATACGAGGAGGAGCCCCGGCAGAGACCCCCGCCAGGCCAACCTCGCACCGAGCACGCATGGAGCAAAAACAGGTTTATTCCCCGCAAGGCGGTCAGACACAGGGCCTCCTCGGCGAACCGGGACACCAGACAGAAACTTGCCTGATAAACCAAGTCCACGTTCCCACATTACACAATCACCCGCCCACGTGGTACTGGGAATGATCCTTTCATGTCCAGACTTTATTTGTAACACGGTACAAAAAGCTGGTAAATCTATTGCATGCACAAATCATGCTCTCTCTGCTCTGAGTGACATAGAATCATGTACATCATTGCACATAAGCATGAATAAAGCTCATAAAACAGCCCCTCTCTGTTTTATTGACTCAAAAAAAAAAACACAAATAACTTCAGCAGAACAGGTCCCTCTAGCCTTCCAGCCGTCATGAAGGGAGAGGGCCATCCCCCCCTCCCTCACGGCCCATGGGGTGTTAGTCTAATCAATAAACCCCAGCAGGGTGCCTCTGATTCATCTGCAGTAAACATACACAGAGGCATCTGCAAGCAGCCCCCACACCCCTCACAGAGACAGGTGAGGGGGGTCACGTGCTCAAGCCCCTGCTCCATTGTGAATAACAGGGAAACCAATACACTAACCAGGTGAACACGTGACATGTCTGCACCTCAGCGAGGCATGCCGACAGAATCTAAGGACGGGGGGGGGGGGGCTTGTCAGATGCCCACAGGCAGCCACAAGCTTCATTCATTCAACCTTTTATTTATACAGGCTAGCCTCGTTGAGTCACGGGGACTCATTTACAAGAGGGACCTGTCTCACTCACACCAAACAACCATCCACTCTCACTCACACCTAGGGTCAATTTAGAGTTCACCAATCAGCCTAACATGCATGTTTTTTGGTCTGTGGGAGGAAACCGGAGTACCCGGAGGAAACCCACGCATGCACGGGGAGAACATGCAAACTCCACCCAGAAAGGCCCCGGACCGGGATTTGAACCGGCAACCTTCTCGCTGAGAGGCAGCAGCTCTACCAGTTGTGCCACCGTGCTACCCATAATAATCCATCCATCCATCCATTTTTGTCCGCTTATCCGGGGTCGGGTCGCGGGGGTAGCAGCCTAAGTAGGGAGGCCCAGACTTCCCTCTCTCCAGCCACATGGAGCAGCTCCTCTGGGGGAATCCCAAGGCGTTCCCAGGCCAGCCGAGAAACATAGTCCCTCCAGCGTGTCCTGGGTCTTCCTCTGGGTCTCCTCCCGGTGGGACATGCCCGGAACACCTCACCAGGGAGGCGTCCAGGAGGCATCCTAACCAGATGCCCGAGCCACCTCAACTGGCTCCTCTCGATGTGGAGAAGCAGCGGCTCTACTCCGAGTCCCTCCCAGATGACTGAGCTTCTCACCCTATCTCTAAAATAATAATAATAATAATAATAATAATAATAACTTTTATTTATAACGCACTTTACATTAAACAAATCTCAAAGTGTTTCACACCTTCACAGCAGCAATTGTGTTCAAGCTGCTATGCATGTAAACAAATCAGAGTTGAATCAGATCTCTTCCTGTTTTTCGAAGGGGACTGGGCTCTCTATCACCAAATAATCTAAAGTCTGCCAAACTAAAAGGAGCATCTCCACGTTCTCACGTTGCAGCTTCCCCTTTATTATTATTTAGGGACACGCAATGTCCAGGCAGTGATCAGACAGCACGTGACCTTCCTCTCTGTGCTGATCCAGCTCTGCTCTCAAACAAAATTCTCCCAACGGGTGAAACACAGACCCCGGTCGGTTTGCCTGGTTCTGACGCTCTGTTATACCCAAGGACCAGTAAACTGGACTATTCCAGAAAACGGATTGGAGTCAGAAGATCTGCTCGTTTACAAAACTTGCAGTCTCTCAGTCCCATGATCCCAAACTTGGAGGGGGGAAAATAGACTTTCTGCTCCAACTCTGTCTAATACGGATGACAGGTCGCATCTGCCCTCGATCACCCTTGAGCAGAGCAGCCTGGTAGCACATCGGCAAGGAAGCCCTCTTCCCAACTTGGTTGACCCCCCAGGGGTTCACAACCTCCAGGGCCCTTGGAGGAGAACTGGATGCACCAACTGCTCTTCTTCAAGGCTAAACTATGTCACCAGAAGGGGCATCCAGCTGCTTAGGCCAGGAACTGTCAAAAATGTCAGCTTGTTGGCAGAAAAGAACAAGCTGATGACATCAGGCCTGACGGAAAATGTGGTAAAAACCATACAAAATGCTCGTGCTGTGTCAACACAGTCTCTATACGCACAGAAGTGGTGTATTTTTGAAGCCTGGTGCTCAGAAAGAAATATTATTTCTTATGCATGCAACTTGGCTCAGCTCCTGACCTTCCTTCAGGACTTACTGGAAAAAGGTCGTTCTTACTCAACGATTAAAGTTTTCCTATCAGCTATTTCAGCCTGTTATGAAGGCTGGGGACACAGGACACCTGGAACGCATCCAATCATAATAAGATTTATGAAAGGTGTGCTTCGGACTAAACCATCCAGCAGGATTCTGACCCCTGGTTGGGATATTGGCCTGGTCTTAGGTGCTCTCTGTGACCCCCCATTCGAGCCACTGAGCGAGGTTAAGATAGATTTGTTATCTTATGAAACCGCTCTACACCTGGCACTTTGCTCGACGAAATGCGTGGGTGACCTCCATGCATTGTCTGTACATCCAATGTGTACCAGATTCGCTCCTGATGGGTCAAAGGTCACACTAAGGCCTAATCCCGTATACAGTCCCAAGGTCTTGACTCTGAACCATAGGAGTCTAGACTTTGATCTCTCCTCATTCCCACCTGCTCCTGTCCTCACTCAGGAATAGGAAAGGCTGAAGGCTCTCTGCCCCGTGAGAGCTTTACACACTTACATGCAAAGAACAGTCGAATGAAGAAAAATAAATCAACTGTTCGTCTGCTTTGCAGCACTTGCTACCGGAAAGGCCCTATCAAAACAACGCCTTTCACATTGGGTGACTGAGGCCATTAAAAGGGTGTACAGTAGCAAAGGTCAACAGGTGCCCTCTGGGGTGCACGCTCACTCCACTTGGGGCTTGGCACTTCCTGGTCATTGTTCAAGGGTGTACCAGTTGCAGACATCTGCGCTGCTGCGAACTGGAGCTCATTAAACACTTTTGCAAAGCATTACAGTTTGGATGTTACTGCGTGTGACGTCACTCAGGCTGTCCTTTCTAACACACAGTAGAAAGTAGCCTTGAGATGCCTGCTGGTCAAGGGCAGACGTTCACTCTAGCATGCATTTTACTGAGCATTTCAAGGGCGTGAATGGATTACGTTCCCATAGCAAGTATGTTGCACCGAGAGACCAGACTGAAAGGGAACTGAAAGTTATGCACCATAACTCATGTTCCCTGAAGGAAGGGAACGAGGTGCAACATATCTGGCCCTTTTCAATGCTGAAAGCTCGGTGAAGTGCAATTTTGGAGAAAGATGGAGGGGCGTCAGCCGCTTAAGTACCCAGAGGGCGGGGCCTCTGGCGCGGCGGTGACACCCTAGCTGTAAAGGCGTGAGTAGATTCCTTCAGGTAATCACGCAGGGGCGTAATTCCCATAGCAAGTATGTTGCACCTCGTTTCCATTCCTTCAGGGAACATGAGTTATGGTGAATAACTTTCAGGTTGGCAGGCCACAGACTGATGAAGTTTTCTGGATAGAAGATGAAACGTTTCTCCCTTAAAGATATTAGTCCAGATGAAATGATGTAATCTATTTTGTGTTACCTACCTGGATGATTGAACCTACAAACCTTTTAGAGTCCATATACTGTACATTTTCATCTTTAAATCACTTCATGGTCTGTTGCCTTCTTACATCTCCTCCTACAAGTCACTATGTGAGTGTAGCTACAGCGTGTACACTCAGATTATTATCCCTCGACCGGGGTGAATCTATCTCTCTTCTTCATTCAGCCCGAATGAGAACTTTAGTACATTTTTTGAAATTATCATTTTTTTCCATCAAGATGGCAAAGACCGGTCCAGGTTGCTCCGCTGGATTGATTTTCAGCTTTGACGGCCACGACACCTGCGAAAGGTGCCTGGGAGCCGAACGCGCGGCCCGGACAGCGACTGCCCCCTCTGCGCCAAGCTACCACTGTGCGAGAGGGAAAGACGGGCAGAACTGTTCAACCCCATCGGTGAAGACAAATGGACTCTCCGGGACCGTACGCTACTGGACAAACCGGTCGACCTCGAGGCGGTCACAAAGGACCCCTCTCTCTCAGCAATGAGCTCCCTAATGCACGACCTGCCCGCCATCATCCACGGGGCGGCCGTGCTGAAGGGACTGTCGGTGCCTACCCCTTCACCGCCCAGGAAAAACATCCTGGCGGGCTTGAGGTAGGGCACCACGTCGCAGCGACGCCCAGACCCAGTCTGGCCTCGCTTCCCGGCGGTGACGGAGCTCTGGGACAAAGCGGCGGCGGAGCCCGCCAAGCTCGAGGCCCCAGCGACCTCCTACACGGGACTCACGAGGGTCGAGGGCTTCACGGACAAGGCCTTCCCAAGGGTGCTCCCTTTGGAACAGAGCCTCTCCGAAGTGTTCGGGGCAAAAACCGCCAGGGTGGACCACAGGCCCATTCCCGCCGGGCGCCACGACCAGACGGTGCTTCAAATAACCGACCGCGCACACCAGCTAGCAGCCCAGGCAGGTGCAGCTAGCAACAACACAGCTCTCCTCGCCTACCAGATCTCCAAGCTAGCGGAGGACCCGAGCCTGCCCGAAGAAACGGCGAGCGTGGTGGGGAAGGCGGCAGACGTCATCCTGAACCTCAGCGCCGCGTCCACGGTGTGTTGGTCGCGCGTGGCGGTCGCAACGCAGATGGTGCACAGAACCACGTGGCTTAACACGCACCATCCATGCCCGACAGGCTACAAAAAGAACTCCTAGAAGGACCCGTGTCGTCTGAAGAACTTTTTGGGCTCAACCTGAAGAACTTGTGGACAAGTGCAAAAAGAGAGACGAAGTCGCCGAGACGGTGAGTAGCTTCATGCCCACTCGCCCGCCATCTCGACAACCAGACGGGAGAGAAGACCGCCGGGACCAGAAACAGCCATCGGCTGCAGCGGGCTCGCGACAACCACAGCAGCCGGCTTTCAAACAGAAGCAGCAGCGACCGTGGGACGGTGAGCAACACGCTCCACGAGGCCGCGGCTACCAGGCCCGTGGCGGCTATCAGGGCAGAGGCGGCCAGAAGCAGAACCCCTACAGCCGACCGCCTCAGCAGAAATGTCTCGTTGCGGGAAGTGTGTGTAATATCAATAAAGAGCGAAATGTTTTGAATAACGTTTTCTCTCATGTTTCGGGCTTGTCTGTCGGGCCGTATAACCCCTCAGCCGCACGACTACACATGCTTCCCACCACAGAAAAGCTAACCTCGAGTAAAGATAGCTCAAACAAGGTAACAATTAATAAATGTTTCATGTTTGGTGAACTCGTTAATTTTAACTCTGAACCGGGTAATGAAACCCGTCCGCTGCTAAAATTAAATGACGCCGTGCAGCCACGAGGCTGCCCGGCAGGGGTCACAAAAAAAGCTAGCTAAACAATGCTTCATGTTTGGTGAACTCGTTATTTTTAACTCTGAACCGGGTAATGAAACCCGTCCGCTGCTAAAAATAAATGACGCCGGTGCAGCCACGAGGCTGCCCGGCAAGGGTCACAAAAGCTAGCTAAACAACCAGACGCCATGTTTGACGCCATGTTTATTACCTGTGGTGTTCCCTCAGTGTGGACTGAACTTGGCAAAAGGGCCTTATCCTTCTTCGCTCCTGTTTCCTGGAATATCTTGCAAAATATCTGAAGCTCTCAACCTTGACCTCCCTAAGTGGCTTCAAACAACTGCTAATTTCATGGCAAAGAACCAATGCAGACATCTTCCTGTTTTTAGTATTTTTAATCTCTTTATATTGTAGCTGTTTTATTTATGTAAGAGTAGCACTTGCTGCAGCTCCAAGATGACCGCCAATTATCTCCAGCTGACGGTCATTCACCTGATGAGCTCCACCACTACTTAAGGTTGCAGTCAAGTCCGACTCTTGGCTGGAGCATTGATTCCATTTATGGTATTTATGCTTCTGGCCAGTATAGTGGTTAATGAGTGAGATACTTACCTTTTCTTTGTGTACCTGCAGTCCGCCCGTCGATATTTGTCCAGTCTTGATTCTCTTGCGTCCAGTTCCTCGTTCCTCGAGTCTTGCCCTATGCGAGATTAGGCCCTAAGGTGACCTTTGACCCATCAGGGGCGAATCTGGTACACATTGGATGTACAGATAATGCGTGGAGTTCACCCACGCGTTTCGCTGAGCAAAGTGCCAGGAGTAGAGCAGTTTTGTAAGATAGTAAATCTATCTTAACCTCGCTCAGTGGCTCGAATGGAGGGTCACAGAGAGCCCCCAGGACCAGGCCAAGATCCCAACCAGGGGTCAGGGTCCTGCTGGGTGGTTTGGTCCGAAGGACACCCCTCATAAACCTTATTATGATTGGATGTGCTCCGGGTGTCTTGTGTCCCCAGCCTTCATGGCAGGCTGAGATCGCTGATAGGAAAACTTTAATCGTTGAATAAGAACAACCTTTTTCCAGTAAATCCTGAAGGAAGGTCAGGAGTTGAGCCAAGTCGCATGCATAAGAAATAATATTTCTTTCTGAGCACCAGGCTTCAAAGATGCGCCACTTTTGTGCATATAAAGATTGTGTTGAACCAGCACGGGCATTCTGTATGGTCAATACCACATTTTCTGGCAAGCCTGACGCCATCAACCTGTTCTTTTCAGCCAACAAGCTGAGGCTTTTGGTTGTTGCTGGCCTAAGTGGTTGTATTGCACATTCTGGAGACACAGAAGCTGCTAACCCCTGGGGGTCAACCAGATTAGGAAGGCCTACTTGTTGATGTGCTCCCAAGTTACCCTGCTCAGGGTTAATTGAAGGCCGATGTAGCCTGTCAACTTTATTAGACGGGTTTGGAGTGGAAAATATATTTTCCTCCTCCAAATCTGGAGTTCTGTTGTGAGGCTACGAGTTATGTAAATGAGCAGATCTCCTAACTCCAATCCGATCCCTGGAATGGTCCAGTCTACTGGTCCTCTGCTTTAATGGAGCGTTGGCACCAGACAAACCGACCGAGGTCCATGTATCACCCCCTGGGGAAATTATTTTTGAAAGTAGTTTTGGATCAGCACAGAACGGGGAGAGACGTGCTGTCTGAGTACTACTCGGGCATTTCATGTCCCTCGTTAATAACAAAGGAGCAGCTGCGCCGTGCGAGCGTGGGGGTGTACCTCCTGGTTTGGCAGACTTGAGATTATTTGATGATAAGGAGCTCAGTTCCTCTTGGAAAACAAGGAAAATAAATCTGATTCGGCTCTGGTTTGTTTTTACCTACAACCGGCTAAAAACAGTAATTGTTGTGGAGGTGTGAAAATTGTAGCTGCTTGAGAGCGTCTGATGAAGCCCCCCTGCTGTCAGACTTTGTCAGCTTGCCTCTCTGAGGAGCTGACATGTCACATGATTGTCTGGTTAGTGTACTGGCTCTCCCGTTGTTCACAATGGAACTAGGATTTGAGCACGTGACCCTCCCCACCTGTCTTCCTGAGAGGTGTGTGTGTATGTGGGTGGGAGGGGGGTTCGCAGACGCCTCTGCATCTGCTTATTGAAGAGGCGCTCTGCTGGGACTTATCAATTATGCTAATACCCCGTGAGCCATGAGAGAGAGGGGGAAAAAGGCCCTCACTCTTTATGACGGCTTGCAGGTCGGGGACCTGTTCTGTGTTGTTGTTGTTTGTGTGGGTTTTTTTTTTCAATAAAACAGAGAGGAGCTGTTTCATGAACTTTATTTGTGCTTATGTGCAATGACGTACATGATTTTATGTCACTCACAGCAGAAAAAGCATGATTTGTGCATGCTGTAAATATACCAGCTGATTGTACTGTGTTACAAGTGTAATAGATTAATAATAGTAATAAATGTAGAGTAAGGTATTTAAACACTTACTGATTTACTATTATTGTAGATGCGCAGTTTATGAGCAGAGTTTAATCTTGCACAAACTGCCACCAAAGAGCGAGTTCTTCCTTTTTCCGATACTAAGTTGTTTTTACTGTGATTAGACAAGAAATGTAATTTCACGCTTAGACTTCAATTTATGTTGGTCTACCAAAAAAATAGACCTTTTATTGAAACTATCACAAAAATTACATTAAAACATTTGTATCGATATTAGCTCTGATTTAATAACTACGTTGACAAGAATTCAAATTAAAACAAACAGACAATTAGGAAATTAACTGTTGGCACATTTACTTGACAGATTAAATACTTATGAAAAATAAGAAATAGGAGGAAGAAGATGAAAGCTAAGTTAACTGAAATTAATTATTTGAAATAACCAGAGTGGCACCTTTCCCATACGGATCAGGCTGAGCCTCCGACACGTGCAGCATACAGACAACGCCTCTTTACCTGGTGACGAGACGTCTTGCGAGGTGAGGACTGAGAAGTCTGTGGACACTAACGGACTGTGTGGTCCAGTGAGCGTCCAGAGGACTTCGTGCGTGTATGACTGGGTCAGACGAGCGGGAGCACGCATTCACCGGCAGAAACAGGCCCCAATCGCACTGGTTGGACTTTCAAAGTAAAACTTCAGAAAACAAATTCTTTCAGAAAATGAATGTTGAGGCACAGCAAGGCTTTGCTGCGACTCTCAGCTGAGACGTGGGTCGAGTTGGCACAATGACCGGGCCGTCTATCAGCTTTCTCCAGGGAAGAGAGAACAGTTGCAACTTAGTTCTCCTCCAAAAACTAAAAACAAAATCCAGGAAGTGCCCTTTAAGAAGGGGGTGTGACTTAGTCACATACTTCCTGCTGATTGGTTGACTTTGCAAGTGAGTGAGTTTGAGTGACAGATGATAGGGTAGACAATACACAGAACACATACGTGAGAAGATGCAGGTGCATGTGCACAAGTTAGTACTTTGTTTTGAGAACTGATTCATTGTTTTTAGAAAGGACGGGAGACCGAAAGCAAGCTATGTCTAGCACTTTTCCTTTGAAACAAAAACAGTTCAAAGAAATACGAAGGATTGTTCCTTCAACTTTAAACACTTATTCTGCACAGAGAACACAGTTCAAAGCATGATCATTCTGAGATGTTCTCTTAACTTCGTCATATTTAAAATATACCAGTTTAGTAAAATCATCATTGAAATTACAAAAATACTGTTTGATCAATTCTGAATTAACACACATTAAAGAGAAAGTTCAATCTGATTAATTAGTGTCCATTAATTCATAATAATTGTTAAAATATATAAGTGTCCATCTGTCTC
>JBBPBX010089692.1:0-14254 GCA_038048925.1 Garcialebias charrua
CACAAAACCAATACAGCATGTACTGTACAGGTATAGTACTGTAATGTTTTTTCCAGCACAGACAAAGCATACAAAATACTGTACAGTACAAATCTCTTCCTGAACAGTTCTCAGCCATAATCTGCAAATGAGTTCAACCATGAAACATGAACACTTCTCTTTGAGCAGGAGCTGTTAACATCAAAATCCAGCAAATCAGCAGGAACTCCCATCCATTCATCCATCCATCCATCCATCCATCCAGCAGCAGCAGCACCAGCTTATTGACATGAATCAGCACCAAATCAGCCGAAAATCACATCCATGCAACCATCATGTTTTTGAAACCAGTGCAGTCCATGTGGTGTTTGTGTTTGTGTGCAGTCCATGTGGTGTTTGTGTTTGTGTGCAGTCCATGTGGTGTTTGTGTTTGTGTGCAGTCCATGTGCATGAAAAAGTCCATGAACTCTAAAAAAAGGAAACAAGGAAACAAAATGTCCTTACTTTGACTGAAGTGTAGGTAGACACTGATGTTTTTCTCAAGTTCAAACCTGGATCAGATGGAACTGCTTAGCCAGTGCTCAACCATGAATGATGGGAGCATTTTAGGCCAGGTGTGGGCTCAGTGGTGTGGTCCTGATGTGAGCAGTTCTGTCCATCAGAACAGGTGTTTTTTTGTTTGTTTTTGCAGCAGTCATACATGCAGAAGGTGTTGACACAGGTGATGGATGGAGGCAGATGGAAGGACACCAGAGACAGGCAGGACTGATGTCCTGGACGACAGAGGCAGGACAGAGTGGACACACGTCCATCCATGAGGAAAGTCCACGATGTGAGCTGTGAAGAAATAACAACAACACAAAAGTGAAAGACTATTATTGAAAGACTATTGAAAGACTGTTCAGTACAGCAGGACAGATTCTCTCTCCCTAAAGAGCCAGACATGGACTCAAAAACTTTGAAAACCAACTTCTTCTGAACTTGAACAAGAAATTCTTGCTGCAATATTAAAATGTGTCAGTTCATGGGATGTTAGGAGACAAGAGATTTCTCCAAATGTCTCGACACTCAGGTCCAAGTTTTGAAAATGTTGTCAGGAAGTTAAAGTATTGTTCATTGTTGATCCATTACAAGATTGACTAGACAATATTTTAACTAGAGTTGATGACAAACGAGTTGAAGTGATCTATTCCTTTGTTAGTTGTGTCTAATGCTTCTTTTTTTCAAACAGACAACTTTTACTTAAATGTGTTTACTGCAGTTAAAATGACACATTGGTTTTATTTTGTGTTAAATAAAAACTTTCAAAGGTATAATCATTCCTCTTTCTTATTTTGCTTAATGGTATTTAACTCATCACTGAAATTCTGACACACAGAATCAAAAGTCCAAGTGTGAACTGTGTCACAGAGTAAACACAATAAAAACATGCATTATCTGCAGCATTGTTCATTAAAATGGCTCAACACTATTAATGTATTTCAGAAAATATGCATACAGTACGCACACTTAATGGTATTGTAGACCATTGCATTAGTTAATACATTCAGCAAGTACTTTTACTTTAATACTTTAAGTATTTTTAAAAGCAAGTACTTATTTACTTTTACTTAAGTAAAAATATTAATATGGTACTTCTACTTTTACTAGAGTAAATTTTTGTCTGTTTATTTGTACTTTTACTTAAGTACAGTGTTTGAGTACTTTCTCCACCACTGGTATTATTACAGTATTTGGGTACCGTAGTATGTGGGTTGTGCGGTGGCGACCGACTCCACTTCTCAGAAACATCCAGGCTGCATCACCTCCTGCCATGTCCTCCTGTACAGTGGAAGAAAAATGTTTAAGGGCTGCTACAAACAGGTTCATAAAACCATCTTTTTTGGTAAATGCAAATGCTTATTGTCAATTACCATGTGACGTGTGCTGCTGACCACTTGACCAGGTCACCCTTGTAAAATAGATCTCCATCTCTACCTGGAAAAATAAAGGTGATTGATTGATATAGCAGACGTCTGGTGAATATAAAAGTTTATATTGTCTGATATTTAACAGACTTCAGCTCAACTTTTGTACACAAGCTTGAGTTAAAAACATGAACATCTGATAATCATAACATTAACACATGAACATCTGATATTCATAATATTAACACAACACATGAACATCTGATAATCATAACATTAACACACAACTGACAATCATTATATTAACACACGAACATCTGATAATCAAAATATTAATACATAAACACCTGATAGTCATAATATTAAACACATAACGTTTAGAAAACACTAAAAAAGCTACCGGTAAGTCTGGTCCTCTGGACATTCAAATTTTGAATGTCCAGAGGACCAGACTTAGCTTTTTTAGATTTTTCTACCTGGATTATTGAGCATGCATCAGGGTGTTTAGAAAACACTTTTGTAACATCTAGTTGAGAGCCATATCAGTCAGGAATAGTAATAAGCATTAGATAAAGAAACACCACAACATTCATAAGCACACAGCTAGTACCGGTAGCTACTGCTAGCTGTGTGACTGATAGCAACACACGACACCACACAGATGAGAACAGCTCAAACTTTGCTCATGTGCGCCTTAGAGATTTATTAAACTCACAATTATTACTTGCTTACCTGTGTAGAAATCCACCATTAATAATTACTGCTGTTTCAACGTCGCTAGTTGACCGTGTGACCATTTCTGAGTGTAAACACAGAGAATCCCCCGCTCCCCCTCCTTCCTCGGCTCGAACCGGAAGTGCTGGCGATCCGTGGCGATAAGAGACGAGTCCAGGCTCGAGGGCGACGGAAAATGCGACCTGTACAGTCCAATAGTTTTGGACGGATGGGACATATTAAAATACGGCCGCTAGCGGTCGCTAGTTATAATTAGATTCAATGAACGCCTCAGGCGGCGTCCAGCGGGGAAACCGGAAGTACGTCACAATCACAAAACGTTTTTTGAAACAATCATTACTCATAAAATATTTATCCTACACAACTAAAAACATATATGCATGCATTTCGAAATATTTTTATTTTATTATTTCACTTTTATTAAAAAAAATAATTAAATCTTCAAATGGTAAAGAAGAAGAGCTGCAGTTCCAAGGAGGGGCGGCGCCCCTAGCGCCCTCTAGTGGCGGCCGCCTCTGCTGCGCAGCTGACGGCCGCTCCGGCCGGCCAAACAAAGCCATCTTGATATATGCGCGTTTTATTTTGTTCATGTTTGTGCAGTTCTTATTAATATATTTGTGATACTTTTTATTGTTCTTTATCACTGTTACTGTTATAATTCAAGCCAGGTTGTGCAATATAGGCTGTTTTCGACCATTATTTTTTTTAGCGCTTAATAAAGCTTAATAAATAAACGTAGTGTTTTTTTTTTTTAATCGGGTAGGGTCGGGTCGGGCGGTGATTTCTAGGAAATGAGCGGGCTCCCTCGGGCTTGGGTAATTAAACTAAGGGCTCGGGTAGGGTAGGGCCGTGGATTTCCGGCCCTATGACAGCTCTAGGTCACGGCACCAAGTGTAACCGGATCCTTTCTGCGTTGTGCTGGTTTTAGATTACTCAGGCCGTGACACGGTTTGTCTTTTTTTTTTTTTTTTCCATTTATAGATGGCCTCCCTTCACACCTTATAGCCATCCTCTCACTCCAATATGTATTTTTATTTTTTTTTAATAGAGAGAAAGAAAGAAAAGAGAAAGTGAGACAACAAAACAACAATTATCCACAAAAAGAGCACAAGGCAAACACACCAAACCTCCGTCCACAATCCTGCAAAGCACATGACAGAACACAGCAACGAAACATACAAGCATAAAGACTGATAATATTCATGACCTTGCATTAGATTTCTATATATAAACATACCCATACCTACAAATATATATACAGTATACATACATATATATTTATATTCATTTATATACCCATCTACATATATCTACATATACATCCCTGCATCCATTTGTGTGTGGTTGTGAGCATGCATAAGTGAATAAGGTTCCTCCAATAGAACATTTAGTAGCGATTGTGAAGCATCAGAGATCTGTCCCCCCAAAGCCCGAGACAGACGAAAGAGCGATCAAAGCCCAAGACCTCAGGAAGGACCCCGAGCCCAGAGTCCCCCAGGACCTCCCGACACGGTTTGTCTTTTAAAAGATGACTCTTGGTTTATTCTGGCAAAAATAACACACACAAAAGAACCGTGTTATAGGCTGCCCACTCGAAGTACTCTCCCACAGGACAACATGACAAAAGGGCTCACAACTTTCAAATGAGCTGAATAAACATTCTTATAAAACATACCTGACAAGGATAACACACACAAAAGAACCGTGTTATAGGCTGCCCACTCCAAGTCCAAGCTCAGGTTCTCCACCCTGCGGTCGATACAGTTGTCCAGAGCGAAACATCGAGACTGGGACTGGATGGCCTGTCGACAGATTGGACATTGGTCTTTCTGCTTGCATCATTGACTGATGCAGTAACTGCAGAAACTGTGAGAACAGTTCAGGTTCACTGCCTCGATGAAGAGCTCTGAGCAGATGCTGCACTGAAGCTCGTTCTATAGGACTTTGGGTGGGCCTTTGCATTTTCTTTTTCCTCCTTTGTTACTTTTAGTTCTTTGTTTTTGGCTGAGAGAATTTCTTCAAAGCCTTGCGGGGAGAGAGTAAGTTCACCTATCACTTTCTTTTTCTCTTGTAAGGCAAGCCATTTTTCCATGAGCTCCTCTTGTTGTTACGTTTTCTGCTCCTCCAGCTGCCTCATACTGAAGGATCTCTCCACTGACAACTTCCAGTGCATTTTTATTGTGAGCATCTCCAGCTGATCCTTCAGCTGTCTGACCTTTCCCCCCAGCAGAATGAGTTCTCCTTCAAGAGATGCTACCTGCCTCTGGGTGCCATCCACCTGCTTTCTTAACAGGATACTTTTCTGGATGTAGTACCTCTGCAGGTCACAGGGAGAGCTGGGGCCATCATTTTTCTCCTCCAGCTGTGTGTTACCGAGTCGTTGCAGATGTTGCACCGGAGCCAGAGGACAGGGCTTTGCCAAATAGCTGCGGTTCATTTTAGGCGTTGAGGTAGAAGGCTCAACATCCTCCACAGTCAATTTCCTCTTGGACATTTTGAGAATTTGGGGTGCTTTGGCACAATCTTTGTATATTTTGTATCTTTGTGTACAGACTTCTTGTCTATCACTGTCCACTGGCCGTCTTCTTTTTGTTTGAAGGCACAGTGCAGCAGCTGGTAGGTGACGTCCAAACCACCAATCCAGACAATCCGGGTCACGGCACCAAGTGTAACCGGATCCTTTCTGCGTTGTGCTAGTTTTAGATTACCGTAATCAGGCCGTGACACAGTTTGTCTTTTAAAGGATGACTTTTGGTTTATTCTGACAAGAATAACACACACAAAAGAACCATGTTATAGGCTGCCCACTCCAAGTCCTCTCCCACAGGACAACATGACAAAAGGGCTCACAACTTTCAAATGAGCTGAATAAACATTCTTATAAAACATAACTGACAAGAATAACACACACAAAAGAACCGTGTTATAGGTTGCCCACTCCAAGTCCTACACAGAACAAAAGTACATATAGACCTATAAATAAACTGAAAATAAACTGAATGTGTTTAGAAGAAAAATAAACAGCACGCACCTCTCCCACAGGACAACATGACAAAAGGGGAGAGTCTAAGGGATGCAAACAATTTAAAGACAATACCACAGAAGAAGAAATAAAAAGGAGGGCCTTCCGATCTTAAAGGACAACACCCACTGTGACAGTAACAATTCACCATACTGGACAATAGGCTATATGCCACGGACTTCCTTTCTAGCACTTCCGCATTCATGGGTCAGAGGGCGCACTTCCGGTTCACAGCCACAGAATGGCGATCTTTACACAATCTCTGCAGGACTTGCCGACAGTCAATGTGTACAGAATTATTCAGACCTTTGTCTAAAGCGCACATCTAAGAAAGACAAAGGATTTAAGCTTTATGTGTCCAACTACATAAATAACTCTGAAGGTAAGTCGGTATTTGTTTTCAGTTCACCAAACTGCATCATGTAGGCTAACACAGCTAACATAGTTAACCCTTGCTAAATTGTTGAGTAAACGTGTTTTGTCTGTACATTTCTGATTTAACACAAATGTTAGTTTCAAACAAGGAGGCAGGAGAAGTCAGGGCTGAGTGTTTACAGTCCATGAGGAGCAGCAGAAGCCCCACTGTTTGAGTCAAAGCCACCTGACAGTTCAGTTTCAAACAAGGAGGCAGGAGATTTAGACCAGATTTAGAAACACAAGTTATTTTAATTTAATTATTTTAATTCAAGTTTGTGTACAAAACTTGAGTTGAAGTTAAATATCAGACAATATAAACTCTTTATATTCAACACATATCTGCTATATGGTTTTGTGAATCTCACTGTTTATAGCAGCTCTTAATAAGAGATGTTTTCTTTCACTGGACAGGACACCGTAGTGATGATGAGGAGGGAGCCAGCTGGTCCAGCCTGGATGTTTGTGAGCTGAGATCGGATCCAAACACTCTCCACTGATGACGAAGGACATGTGATCCATGTGGATGGTTGAACAGAAGAGCTGCTTCATCACTTACCTTTGTCTGACTGATTAATGTTTTTAAATCTCCATTAGCTGTCGAGGAAGCTGTGACTTAAAGTCAGAAGCTGTAATGCTATAAACTGTTTAAATCTTGTGCCTCAAACGTTTTCTACAGTAATGTAACATCATCATCAAATTTGTTTTTAATAAACTGGCTAAAATAAAACTGAACTCTAAGCCTGTCTTAAATCAACATACACATTTTTTTGGGTGATAATATGAAGACAAAGTCAGAATGTTTTGAACATTTTATTTTCTTACAAGTAGTAAGTAGTGTGACTGTAGTGTCAGGGTACAGTAGTCCTGAAGTATGCAGGTAGATTTTTATGCATCTGCTCTTCAGGTATCGGGTCCTAATTGAGCCGAGTACTGTCAAAAAGTTGCAGTGATAATCCGCCTGACCGTGGACTGATGGACACCGTACCGGTCAGCAAGGTCCCGTTGCTTTCATCCAAGGTCAAGGTCATTTAAGAACAGGAAGAACTCAACGGGCTGCAGGATATTGGTTGACGGGGTGGTGTGGATAAATAATCAATAAATAACACTGAACAACTGGTAATAACTAATAATTCAATCTCAATGTCACTACTTGTGCAATAACCTGTCACACAACCTGTGTAATGTTGATTATGTGTAGTGTATATATATATATATATATATAACTATGTGCATGTTAGCTTGTACTGTATTACTAGTTTGAAATACTTACAGTAGTTCATTCAAATTCATCCTGCTGCATCATTACTGTATATCCAACCATGTTTACTGTCTCTCTTCAGGACTTTGTGAATATTATAATTACTTTTTCACTTTGCATGCTTTTAGTATAGTTTGATTTTTAGCAAGTCAAATCTGCTCTTCTCATCCTGAGCACTTCATTGTACTGTTAACTCTGTGTTAACCTGTATATGACAAATAAACACAACTTGAACTTGATGGGGAGTTCCTCTCATCTCATTCTTGGTGAACACCGACCATGAATGGCAGAGCAGCGCAGTCATGGGTCAGAAACACATCAGGAGGTCAGATGATGCAAACCTGAAAAAACAAAAAAGTGTTCATATTTACCTACATAACGTAAAAAACCAAACAGAGAACTCTTTATGAGAGTTATGCTTTAAAATAAATAATTACATCTCAGGAAATAAAAGTTTAATTGAAGTGAAACAGTTCTGGTTTCATATTAAAGGAAACTGCAGAGAATATTTCAGAGGTGTAACAGCCCTGAAGTTACTAGGAGTTTACAAACATATTTACAGATTAGAAAACTGTTAAAATCTGAATATTATTTTAAAAGTATGTAGTTACAAACTTTTATTAAATCACTCATCATGACTCCAACATTAAATCTACAAGTGCAGGATGTGGAGTCGAGTCATATTCATGTTTCTTACTGAGCTGCAGCTGTGTTCCTCCTCCTCGCTGTCCTCTCTGCTTCTCTCCCAAAGCCCCGGTCATGGAAGTGGAAGGGACAATTATTCCACTCGAACAATGCAGGTACAGCTCATTTTTAACCACTGTTTGATGCTGGCTCTTGAATATTCTGAGGTTTAAAACGCCGGCTACAACCGAGTGTTAGCTTTAAGGCTAACTCGGTTAGCCACGAACTCTGGCATTAAAATATAAAAAACTAAGCGCTCTATTGTACCTGCTATTCACTGGACACAACGGCACACAACAAATCTCTCTTGTTGTACCAGTAGCTCGCAGATAATTTACCTTTTGTGTCTTTTACATGGTCTAGTTCTAGAAGCTACCGCTAAAAACAACTGCTGTCGACCAGAACCGGAAGTGTAGCGTAGAGCCCAGATTTTAACGGAAGTACGTCACCACTACCCGTGGCATATACCCTATTACTGTAGTAGAATATGATGTCTATTTTCATATTTGCATTTGGTCCAGGCGGTTTGTGGCTGTCTGTGTCCAACCGTACGGTTGTTGAGCAGATTCAAAAGAGAGGATATCTCGGTCATGTGCTCATACAGTTTGCACTACTTCTCATACTTGCACTAATGTCTGTATTACATCACTGCCTATAATCATAATACTGTTTACATTCTCTGTTTACATTTATTAATACTGTTTACTTTTATTACTACTGCTTACATGTAATTACTACTGTTTACATTTATTTACACTACTCTAATATCTACACCACTGCTGGTACATATACAGTGTGCTCTGAACGGTCTTATTTAGGGATGCCCAATGTGCCTTACTGCATATGCCACTTTTTGCCTCTACAACAACATCAACTACTACCTCATACATATACTGTGTACATTGACTCATACGCTGCTTTGCCACTTTGCAAATGTCAATGCTAGAAACCTTTAGTTTATTTTAGTTATACTTTTTATACTCTTTTTTTATACCACTATGCAAAAAAAAAAAAAAACACACAGGACAGTGTTAGTTTTACTATTTTTATGCTTATGTCTATTATTATATGTTTCAGTGTTTCAATGTTTAGATGTTTACTGTTGCACCGAGGGACTGAGAGAAACGCAATTTCGGTCCTGTGTATGTCCTGCACTGTACATATTGCAGATCTGACAATAAAGTTGACTTTGACTTTGACTTTGATGATCCCACGTGTAATAATTTCACATTATACTTAAACTTTTAAGTTGTTGCTGAAAATGAATAATATTGATTTGAGTACGTAATAGTCTATGATACTGAAATATATTTCTATCAGTATTGCATTACACCCATTATGTTCCATTATTTGTATTCACTTAATTCTGCCTTATAATGTGAAATGTGACACTAGGCAGAACGTTTTTCTCTCGGGCTTTGTTTTCACTAGGGAACAGTTACACGCCTGCACATACACAGACATAACACTGGATGATTGACATACAGAGCTGATAGTTTGTTGACAGAAAGGAGGGTCACGTGGTAGTGTAGGTGGTTCCAGGGCGGTCCTGAAGCAGTCCAAGGAGGTTCCAGGGTCCAAGGAGGCGGTGACGACATCCGGGGTTTTATAACCGTGGCCCTGCCTTTGAAGATGTGTGTGTGGACTTGTGCTCGGTGAGAGGTCTGTTGTTGCTGTAAGGTTTATTCTTATATGTACAATAAACCTACATAAAATTTGCACATTCGTTTCAGAGCTTCCTTCAACCTTTTGAATTCGCAACAATTTGGTGACCACCGACGTGGAGAGGTTTGCAGTTTCGTCTGAAACGAGAGATGATTTGGAGGGTTCCCCCCCCCCCACCGCCGACAGAGACGAGCACGCGCGCAGTCAACAACCGGTGATTCACAGAGGTGAGCAGGACTCCTCTTACACAAAACGTCTGCGTTTGGACACACTAAATTATTTGTTGACTGAGGGCTGTTTGTCTCCAGGTGGCCAGTGGTTTATAATGTTAGCAGCTAATAGTAAAAAAAAAGTGAACTACTGTTGGTATTTCATTTGAATGTGCATTTTTTTTGCGGTTTTTGTACATGTAAGTAAGGTGAAGAGCACATAAGTCCCACACACGCGTAGGGATAATTTACGAGTGCCTTGTTTGCCCTTCCCCCACATCCCCCTTCTGAGCTCCGGCCTGTCGGCTGGGAGACACGTTTTCTTTGGACTCCGGGAAACTGTGTAGTCGAGGCTTGATCGTGAACTCCGGGCATCTGTCGCCGTTGAGTCACAGGGCTTTCATCCGATGCACGGTTTTGCCGTATGAGTGGGTTGCCGCTCCGGGTTCACAAGTCGTCGTGCGTGTGATTTAAGTTCGCAGCCGAGACTGTGTTCGCTGTCAGAGTCACATTTTTCCTCCCCTCCCCGTTAAAGTCGATTACCGTATTTTCCGGTGTATAGGTCGCAATTTTTTTTCTGTTTTTTTTTTACTTTCTTTTGTTTATTTATTTATTTTTTTTCTTTCCTTACTCTTAGACACTTGTGGCCTGTACTCCGGAAAGTGCTGAAAACAAACAAAGGCAACAGGGAAAGATTTTTTATTTTCATTTTTATTCTCATTTATTGCATTTGTGAGTGTTAAAGTCAGGGGGCCAGAAACCTTCTCTGAGGAGCATGCACAGGGCAGTTTCGCACATGCAGCTGTCACACGGCCGGTCTCCCCCACTGATTTGTTGCAGTTCCTGCAGATGGGGCTCCCCTCCTCCTTCCACACCCCCCCCCGCCGCAGATGGCCTCTGGAGGTTCTGGTCCTGGGACCGCTTGGAGCTGCTGGCTCGAACTCAGATTTATGGCTTCTAACAAGATAATACTCTCCTGTTGGTGCCTGACACGGAGGCAAGGAGACATCTCCTCCCCTCCTCCCTCACCCCCCCCCCCTACGTGCCTGTGAACCTGCACGGCATAGAGGCCTCTTTCATCCATAAATCTGAGTGAGTTGTCACTTGGTTCTGCACCTACAGTTAGTGGGTCTGCCTCACGGGGTTCCGGCTGATAACGGGGAGTTTTACAACTTATTCAGCTCAGGCTGGGACTGTAAAAGTTACTGTTTATTGGTGTGTACTTCAGTGCAGCTTTGGAAGAAAACTCCAGGGTAAAGTAGTTAGTTAATTACCAGTTAAAAGTTGGGTTATTACACGGTTTGTTTTTTATTTTCTGTTGCTGTGACCTTTGTTTTAAACACGCTGACCTCTCTGTGACAGTCTGTTGTCCTCACAATGCAGTACTGTATTTTTTGCAGATATGTGCTTTTCACTCTCAGTGTTAAAGGCACATTTCTGATTTTTATAGGTGAGGTTCCAGGAACATGTTGCCTGAAGGAGTACATGCAGGGTTAATCTCACGCAATTAATTGTTATGTTTCCAGTTCTCATCACTTCAGCCTGGTGGGGTGCAGGTCATGTTTAATGACATATGAACAAGGCCTGTGTAATGGTGGTTTGGAGTACTTTGGTGGTTTGTTTTTATTTTTATTTGTTCTTTTTTATGTGTGTATTTTTTTTTCTTTTCTTGGAGGACTGCCGCTTGTTTGTTCTGCAGGAGCGTTCTGCCTTGGCCTTCTGACCTGCTCGACAGAGTCTGGAAGGGAGTCTTCACACAGCTGACATACTGCAGGGGGTGACTTTATTTAGGTGTTTTCTGAGGACTTCAGCTTGACATCTGATCAGTGAACGTTGCAGGTGTTCCATGAGGACGTTTAGTTAGCAGTTAATTGTTTCTATTTGGTGGTGGATTTCACTTATACACAGATATGCAGTTCTCAATTTACAATTTTATTCCTCACCCCACAACATTACACTTGTTTGCATACATTTAGGTTCCCTACATAGCATGGAGTGGTTGCATCATGACTCTCTAGTGTTGAACACCATTCTTGGATAGATTACATGTATGCTGTCATTGAAGCTAGGTTTTGCTAACAACTCCTGTTGGCACCTGCACTGGACTGTCGAAATGCGTTGTGTTCAGCTAAAGCTGCAAGCTGACACCACACCTGCACTGAACTGAAAATGCACTGGACTGCCGATATGCATCATGTTCAGCTAAAGCCGCCAGCTGTCATGACTCGTGCCTGAACTGTTACATGGAGTTTTACGTTTTGCACCAAGTCTATGAACTGTGGTCTGCACCCACTGCTGGACTCTTGACATCTCCTATGGGGGCTGGAGAACTCATGACAAGTGAAAGTCAAGCTGGAAACGTCACTACCAAACTTTGCAGCCTGGCTGATGTGTCAGCTGACCATGTGATCTTCAGGTGGTGGTTCAATAACTACAGTTTTTCATGATCATATTCTTTGCTATGGTAGAACCTCACGCACACTCATTATTCATACATACATGTACAGATCTCACTGACACGTGACCTGCACAGCCACACTTCTCATGGATTGTTGGATTACCATACACATTTTTGTTTTTTCCTTCATGTACTCGCGTTAGAGCAGTACAGTTTGGTTCTGTTTTCTCCATCATGTTCGGTATGGGCACCTGTTGCGTTCCTTTTTGGATGTGTGTTTGTCTTTTTCTTTTCTTTTTCCTCACCTTTTTGGACAAGCCTTGGTGTTGAGAACACGTCTTTCTGGGACTGGACTGACAGCTTCAATTGTTTGTGGTTTCTAGTTTTACCGTCTTGTATACAGTACTATGACTGCTTGTGGTTGTGACAGGCATAGGTGGAGAGTTTGCTGGCATGATGCAGAGAAGGAAGGTAAATGTTTTCTTTGTCCTGGAGACCGAGTGGAAGGGCAGCAAGGCTCACGGTGTTGGAGCAGGATTCAAGCTCTCTTACTATGGTGTGGATAGCGGAGGAGATGGAGTAGAGGTTATGTTGAAGAAGAAGTTGACATAGGATGTCGTGGTGGTGTGACATGTGTCTAATGGGGGATGTGTCTTATGGTTGAAGTATTACGTCTGATGCTACTGGTTGGGTTCGGATGTTTTGAGTTTTTATTTTTTCTTTCTGGTAGTATTTCCACCTGCAGTACAGATGATGTTTGTGTTATGAGCTTCCCTTATTTTCTTTGTAACAGGATGTTTTTTGTTTACCTCCTGTTTCAAAAAAGGGGATGGGAGATAACAAACATACTGTATAGTTAAACACGCCATTTCAAATAACTAATTAGATCAACAAGAAAGTTAATTCTCAATAGTCCAGGTATCAAATCCGCTCATTCTCAATCAGTTCATCTGGACAGTTTCTTTTTAGCAGAAACGTTTCACCCTCACTCCAGAGGGCTTCGTCAGTCAGAGTTACTCTGACTGACGAAGCCCTCTGGAGTGAGGGTGAAACGTTTCTACTAAAAAGAAACTGTCCAGATGAACTGATTGAGAATGAGCGGATTTGATACCTGGACTATTGAGAATGAACTTTCTTGTCTTGAACCACTTTGGACATGTCTGCCTGCCTGGGAGGAGTCGACGAGGGACAAGCCCCCAGAAACCATCTTGGCTACAGCAAACTGGTTGGTCCACTTAAGTTGTTTACTTGGTGGAGTAGCTTCAGTGTGCTTTGGACTACTCTGACTGACGAAGCCCTCTGGAGTGAGGGTGAAACGTTTCTACTAAAAAGAAACTGTCCAGATGAACTGATTGAGAATGAGCGGATTTGATACCTGGACTATTGAGAATTAACTTTCTTGTCTTGAACCACTTTGGACATGTCTGCCTACCTGGGAGGAGTCGACGAGGGACACGCCCCCAGAAACCATCTTGGCTACAGCAAACTGGTTGGTCCACATAAGTTGCTTACTAGGGGTGGGCGATACTGAGAATTTTGGAATCGATCCGATACCAAGTAAATACTGTGCTAGAATCGCATATTTCGATACCGATACTTGGGGTCGCTGTTGAGCCGCACAAAATTGAACAGTGTGAGTAACAAAATATTTGCCCATCACCTCTTTTACAACACACAGTTGTTTAAATAAAAGTCACCAGTGCAAAATAACAAAAAAGCAGCAATGTTACAAAAACATAACCCTGTCAAAATCACAAAAACAGTGATAAGAAACAAAAAAAAGCGCGACAACAAAGCATCGATTCCACAGCGCTAGTATCGATTCGATACCAAGTACCACCTTGGTATCGATAGTATCGATACTAGAATCGATACGCCCACCCCTATTGCTTACTTGGTGGGTTAACTTCAGTGTGCTTTGGACTACTCTGACTGAGGAAGCCCTCTGGAGTGAGGGTGAAACGTTTCTGCTAAAAAGAA
>JBBPBX010089694.1:0-14253 GCA_038048925.1 Garcialebias charrua
ATATATATATATATATATATATATATATATATTATATATATATATATATATATATATATATATATATATATTATACATACAGTATATGACAGAAACAGAGACAGATATTCGCGCTATTTATCTGTTGTTGCAAATAACCAACCGGAGACAGATGGCCAAGCGTTCTTCTGCAGGAATCGCGCGCCTGTAGTTGGTGTCCTGGTAGGTGATGCGGGCACCAACACGAGACAGCAGGTCGTCAAACTGGGCACGGTTGAGACGGAAGTACCGCTGAAAGCGCTGCTCGTCCATGCGCAGCTCCTGGATTAAATGGTGAAACTCCCCGAATTCAGAACGCCTCTGAATAGTTTCGTGAACCCAGACACGGCGCCTTGCACGTCTTCGGCGTGCCACTAGCAAACATATTAATAAAGCTGCCTCCACATCATCCGCCATTTTGAGAACAGACGAACAACAACACATCAGACCGGAAAGAGAATCACGACGCTCCTCCCACACCCCGCCCCCACGACGCCGCTGCCACGAAGCCGCCGCAACACTACAGTTTGGACACCAGGGGGCAGTGCGTCCACTTGCGTGCGTGAGGAGCGTTTTGGAGGCTGAAAACACTTCTCGGTGTGACTACACCATAAGGGGCAGATATAATAAGATTTATTCTTCTTTCTGCTACCTTTCATTTTTTTATATTTTGTACATTATCATTTATGTGATTGTCTTGTATTGTTTCTTTTGTAAAAAATGAACAAATTTAATAAACATAAACATAAATATATTATATGCAATCAGGAAACTCGGCTTACACCAAATCTTGATTTTGTTATGAATGGATATGAAATCATTAGAAGAGACAGAGAGGGAGGATCTGGAGGAAGGTGTATCACATTCATTAAACAGGGGATTCAATTTAGGGTTTTAGATAAAGGAAGAGAGTTAGAATATACATGTATTGTTATTGAGATCTGGACAATAAATGGACAATTTAAAATAAAACATTTTTATAATACATGTAAAAAACGCATTAGACTTAATGGAGGAACTTGGGAAGTATTTAGAGGGTATCGTGATTTTGTGTGGGGACTTCAATGGGCATAGTTCACTATGGAGTAAGCATAATGATCAAAATGGGAATACTGTATGGTTGAAGAAATAATTGATGCTACAAACTTGTGTGCTTGAATGATAGGAGTGGAACCAGAATTAATTTGAGAAATAATACAATGTCAGCAATTGATTTAACATTAGTCTCAGATTCTCTAGCAGGAGTTTGTTTATGGCAAGTAATCAACAAAACAACTACAGGAAGTGATCACCCCCTATCTTGATGGAAATAAAGTTACAAATAGAGAGGTATTCTATAAATGGGATGAGAAAATGGTGTTTTAGATCTGCAGATTGGGAAACTTGTAGGAATAGTAATGAAATAAAAATGGCAAAAAATAGATATAACTGGTAGTTTTGATTACTTTAATTCTTCTATACGTAATGCTATCATTGACACAGCCAATCAGGCTATGAGAAAGAAAGGAGGGAACAGGGAAAGAAAGTTGGTTCCCTGGTGGAAAACAGAATGTACTAAAGCTATTAAGAACCGAAATAAAGCTTTAAAGTTATTAAAAAGAAATCATAACTTTCTTAATCTGAATGAATATGAGAAATTACAAGCAAATGTAAGAAGAACTCTTAAAAATGCAAAGAGAGATTATTGGAGGAGTTTTTGTAATTCAGTAGGGAGGGAGACTAATATTTCTAAGGTCTGGACAATGATTAAAAGGATGAATGGGATTAAAAGAGTGAGTGAATACCCAACACTAAATGATGGAGAATTAACAGCAGTGAAAGACAGAGAAAAAGCAGAAATGTACTTTAGTTAAAATTCATAGTTCTGAAAATATCAGTGAAGATGAGACAAAAGGAAGAGAAAAGACAAACTTAGAAAACAAGGAGGTATTAGAGCAAATAGAATACACAAATGATTCATTGATAATGCTGTTTACAATAACAGAGCTGAACAGGGCACTTAAAATATAAATTGTCAGCTCCAGGAAAAGATCATGTCTGCTATGCGATGGTAAGTAATTTAAGTAAATCATCTAAAAATATTTTATTAGAATTATATAACCAAGTATGGAAGGAAGGGGAAATTCCGAAAAGTTGGAAGGAAGCAGTGATTATACCAATTAGAAAACCAGAGAAAGATTAATCAAAACCAGGAAATTATAGACCTATAGCACTAACTGTAGGGATGGCTCCCTCTGTTAGCCCTTTCCCATCCCTACACCTTCTGTTCTCCCCTGTATGTGTCCAGGTGTTGTGGTTTGAGTTAATGACTGTTTGTCTGTATATACTGTAAGTGAACGTCTTTGTCCTAGTCTTTGTCGGGTCATAGTTTCTATTTCCCTAGTGTCTGATGGTTTTATGGATTATTCCCTCATCCTTGGTTTATGTAAGTAGCTGCCTCGACAGCCTCTTTATTTTTACATTATTAAAGTGTTTTATTTATTTACTCCTGGAGTCTCTGAGTGCTGCTTGCACATTGGGTTCAGCTCGCCGAACGACACAGCAGCAGCACACTGCCTGACAGTATGACCCGACCGACAAGAAGCGAACCCAGCAGGAAGAAGAGCGGACCCACTCAGCAGCGGAAGGAAACGGCCCCAGCTCTGGTAGAGCCAACCATCATCCGCATGACCGTTTTCCGAATTGAAACCGTCCAGTGGGACCACAGCCCAGAGGTGGAGATCCTCTCATCTCCGCTCCTGGTGGAGGAGGAAGAAAGGAGGAAGCTCAGAAGTGGCCGCACAACCTTTTTGTTGGCTCCCTCATACACACTCTTACACAGAATAAGCTTGAGGGACATCGTGCAAAGCTTTGGTATACCTGAGATGTATGTAGAGACTTCCAGAATTTGTATGATGGCGCCAGCTGTTGTGTGAAGGTAGAAGCAGGCACCACAGATTACGTTGAAATACTCACTGGAGTAAGACAGGGTTGTCCACTATCTCCATTTTTGTTCCTCCTCGCCATAGACTATGTAATGAGAATAGCCATGTGCAAACCATCCATCCAGCCATCCATTTTCTTCCGCTTATCCGGGATCGGGTCGCGGGGATAGCAGCCTAAGTAGGGAAGCCCAGACTTCCCTCTCCCCAGCCACTTGGAGCAGCTCCTCTGGGGGAATCCCAAGGCGTTCCCAGGCCAGCCGAGAAACATAGTCCCTCCAGCGTATCCTGGGTCTTCCTCTGGGTCTCCTCCCGGTGGGACATGCCCGGAACACCTCACCAGGGAGGCGTCCAGGAGGCATCCTAACCAGATGCCCGAGCCACCTCAACTGGCTCCTCTCGATGTGGAGAAGCAGCGGCTCTACTCCGAGTCCCTCCCGGATGACTGAGCTTCTCACCCTATCTCTAAGGGAGAGTCCAGACACCCTGCGGAGAAAACTCATTTCAGCCGCTTGTATCCGAGATCTCGTTCTTTCGGTCATAACCCAGAGCTCATGACCAGAGGTGGGTAGGAACGAGTTACATTTACTCAGTTACATTTACTTAAGTAGCTTTTGAGAAAATTGTACTTGTGAGAGTAGTTTAAATGTGAAAGACTTATACTTTTACTTGAGTAAATTTTAGGGGAGAAAACCGCAACTTTTACTCAGTTACTATGGGCTTTCTGCCGATCGCTACAGTTACTTTTGTTTCAAGTATGTAAAAACATTCGCAGCAAAATTATTGCGTAACTTATTGTCACCTGACATGTAACCAATCAAGTGAAGCCAACCAGTCACGTGACCACAACAAACTCTCCGCGCGGGCCATGTTGAGTGACGTCGGAGATTCTGGTAAACAGTTAGTGCTGTTTATAGGATGTCAAAATGTAAGAAAATGAGTTCCAACATTTACTGGTAGAAACAAAGTTTTGCAGAAAGTCAAGTTTATTATTATTAATAATAATAATAATAATACATTTTATTTGTAGGCGCCTTTCTTGGCACTCAAGGTCACCTTACATTGTCAATCATAAAAAATAAAATAAAAATAAACCAGACACATTAAAAACATAGAAAAAAACAAGTAAAATGAATTTAAAAAAAAATAAAATAAAAAATAAGACAATGCAATTGTTATCATGCATAGGCTACTTTAAACAGGTGAGTTTTGAGTTGGACTTTGAAATGTGGCAATGAGTCTGTGTTGCGAATATCAGGTGGGAGTGAGTTCCAGAGCTGGGGAGCAGAGCAGCTGAATGCTCTGCTCCCCATAGTAACAAGACGGGCAATGGGAACAATGAGCTTATTGTAACGACCCTGTGTTTGGTTCTGCTTTGGGTCCGAGTATTTCTGTGTATTTGTTCAGTTGTACTGTGTTCTGTTGAGCTGTTGTGATTCTGTTGTCCCCCGCCCTCATGTGTTGGACTGGTCGTGGGGGCAGGAGAGGGGTAGGAGCAGGGAGGAGGGACCGGAAAAAGAGAGACGAAGAAGAAGCGTCTGTGCGTGTGTTGTTGTTAGTAGGCAGCTAGCAGTGTGTTCGCTCGCGTGTGTACCGCGTTTCTTTTTAGGCGTGAGCTACAGCCTCGGTAATAGCAGCTCATCCCTGTTTCTGAATAAACCCCGTTTGGCTGGACTCCGTCTGCTGTGTTGGCATCATTACATTGGTGTCAGAAGTAAACCAACGCTATCGAGCTGAGTGAGTACTACTGGCTCGTCGCCTCCACCCGCGACATCAGCGTCATGGACGGAGTGCTCGGCCAGGTGAAAATTGAAATAGAGGACGAGGAGGAGTTCACTAAAATAACTCAGGCGACGGCTGCTCCGCACAGCTCTGCAACGAGCATGGCTACCAAAGCAGGGCTCAGTACCGGCGGGGGGGCGGGTCCGTCGACGCCATTTTCTCCAAGCGCGCCAAAAGCTTCACATGGCGGCAGCCATGACAGTTACGTCAGCGTCGGCCAGAACGTCACTGTCCCGTTGAAGACGCCCAAGTACTCCGGTAGGTCCAGCTGGGAGGCCTTCCATGTACAGTTTGAGCTGCTGGCTCATGCAGGGAGGTGGACAGAGGAGCATAAAGCCCTGCAGCTGGCTCTCTGCCTACAAGATGATGCACTGGACTGCTTGTTATTGTTAAGCTCAGAGGACAGAAAAGACTATGATGCACTAGTCGGAGCTTTAAAGAGGCGGTTTGGACAATGTGTGCAACCAGACATTTTTAAAAATAAACTCTGCAACAGGAGCAGGTTGCCGGGTGAACCCCTGCGTGCTTTGGCTAATGACATTGAGAGCCTCACACGCAGAGCCTATTCACACATGCAGTCAGGGGTTCAGAATGAACTAGCAAAAGATCAGTTCATCAGAGCCCTGGCACCACCGGAGCTGCGTGTGCAGGTTCAACTGATGCACCCCCGATCCCTGCAAGATGCATTGGACTTAGCAGTGGAGAGAGAGTGTTTGCTGGGAGTAGCAGCGGGAAACGACCTGAGAGGACAACCACCGGCATGCAGATCTGCGGAGGGGGCAGAGCTGAACCAGGAGAAACCTGCTTGGGTCTCGGAGCTGACAGAAATGGTCCGAGCGGTGGCACTGCAGTCGACGCGGGACTCCTCCGCACCCCCGGCCGTTTGTTGGGGCTGTGGCCAACCGGGACACCTCCTGAGGCGGTGTCCTAAAACATTCAAGACCCAGGGAAACGACACGGGGTCTATGGGGGGGAGAAATTGCAGATCCCGACCGTAGCCTCCACACCTCTATCGCCAGTGGGCAGGGGCCGACAGCTCGAACAGGGGGCCCGAGCCCAGAATCCCTCATAAATTGACTCCGCCCCCGACCAAGCGACTGTGGTTGTGGTGGTTGGCCGCACATGTGTTGGAGACTTTTGTTATGTCCCCGTCTCAGTGGAAGGGTTCCCATGCACGGCCCTGATTGACACTGGTTCCACGGTAACGCTAGTGAGGCCCGAGATGGTACCGGACTGGACTCTGATCCAACCCACCACAGTGCAGCTGCGCACAGTCACAGGGGGCATGGCACCTATGAAGGGGAGGGGGATAATGACTTTTAATGTAGGTGGCCGATCTATCACCCACCCTGTGTGGGTAGCAGAGGTGCAGGACATGTGCATATTGGGGCTGGACTTTTTAAGGGCTGCGGGGTGCCAGTTGGATTTGGGTGTGGGGACATGGAGCTTCAAGGAGGGCCCTCTCATTCCATTGTTGCCCGCAGCTCCTGATCACACCCCCACGGGTCCTGTGGCCTGCTACACAGAACCGCAGATTGCAGCTGTCGAGCACATCCCACCTCAGCCCAGCCAGATTGCTGCCACCATGGCTCCCGCACCTGCGAGCCCTATGCACCCAGTGTGGGTGCCTCAGGAGACTGAAGATGCTGCGGAGACCTTGGTGCGGAAGATCTGGGTGGAAAACTGTAGGGGTTTAGACACTCAACAGCAGGAACAACTGTTGCAACTGCTCATGGACTTTAAGGACATTTTTGCCCTAAGTGAAGACCAGGTGGGGCGGACTCGTTTGGTGGAACATGACATCCTGACGGGAGGTGCACGCCCAATAAAATGTCGTCCCCGCCGGCTTCCCCTGGCCCGTCAGGAAGCATGTGACAGGGCAGTGTCAGACATGCTGCAGGCTGATGTTATCGAGCTTTCAAACAGCCCCTGGGCATCTGCTGTTGTCATGGTGCCCAAAAAGAATGGAGAGTGGTGTTTGTGTGTTGATTACAGACCACTGAACGGGGTGACTGAGAAAGACTCATATCCACTGCCTAGGGTCGACGAGTCACTAGACCTGGTGTCCGGCTCCGTCAGGAAGCATGTGACAGGGCAGTGTCAGACATGCTGCAGGCTGATGTTATCGAGCCTTCAAACAGTCCCTGGGCGTCTGCTGTTGTCATGGTGCCCAAAAAGAATGGAGAGTGGCGTTTGTGTGTTGATTACAGACCACTGAACGGGGTGACTGAGAAAGACTCATATCCACTGCCTAGGGTCGACGAGTCACTAGACCTGGTGTCCGGCTCCAACTGGTTCTCGTCTCTGGACCTTCGGAGCGGTTATTACCAGGTCCCCCTAGCAACAAGTGCCAGACCTAAGACTGCTTTTTGTACGGGGCGGGGACTCTGGCAGTTTAAGGTGCTCCCGTTTGGACTGTGCAATGCACCTGCCACCTTTTCCAGGCTGATGGACCAGACGCTGGCTGACATTCCTCGCCAGGAGTGTCTGGTGTATCTGGATGATATACTGGTCCATGGCGCCTCTTTTGCAATGGCTCTGGACTCACTCTGTAGAGTGCTGGAGAGAATTAGAGCTGCGGGCCTGAGACTCCACCCAGATAAGTGTCACTTTATGCAACAAGAGGTGTCGTTTCTGGGCCACCGAGTCGGCAGAGAGGGGATCGGCACAATGGAGGACAAAGTAAAGATGGTGGCAGAGTGGCCAACCCCCACGACTCAGAGAGATCTTAAAGCTTCCTGGGACTGGCTTCTTATTACAGGAGGTTTGTACAGGGGTTCGCAAGTATAGCAGCCCCCCTTTTCCAACTACTCCAGAAGAACAGAGACTATATGTGGACTGAACAGTGCCAGGGAGCGTTTGACCGCCTGCGGCAAGCTCTGACTGAGTCCCCAGTCCTCGCTCCTGCAGACCCTTCCCTCCCCTTCATCCTCGACACGGATGCAAGTGGCGTGGGGGTTGGGGGGGTCCTGTCCCAGCTGGGGAAGGAGGGGGAGAGAGTGGTGGGGTATTTCAGCAGAGCCTTTAACAAAGCTGAGAGGCGCTACTGTGTGACAAGGCGGGAGCTGCTGACGGTGGTACTTTCTCTACGCCATTTTAAGTACTACCTGTGTGGCTTGTCATTCACGATCAGGACTGATCACTCGGCCCTCCAGTGGCTGATGTCTTTTAAAGAACCTGAGGGTCAGGTGGCCCGGTGGCTGGAGGAGCTGCAATCCTACAACTTCTCTGTCATTCATCGGGCCGGAGCCAAGCACGCCAATGCCGATGCCCTCTCCCGCCGGCCTTGCGCTGCAGAGGGGTGCAGTTACTGTGACCGGAGGGAGAGGTTGGAGGAGGAACAGCTGCATCGGAACCATCGAGGATCAGGTCAGAGTGACTTGGCGATCTGCAGAGAGCTGCAGGTAGTTGGCACAGACAGCTGGAGGCACCATCAGGAACAAGACCCTGACATCCAACCTGTGTTGCAGTGGGTGGAGAGGCAACTGAAGCCGCCGTGGGAGGAGGTTGCTGGACTCTCGCTGGCAACTAAAGGGTTGTGGTCCAAGTTTGAGGCTCTGCGACTGGAAGATGGAGTACTGCAGAGGTCATGGAAGAACCCTTCCACAGGTGAGGAGCGGTGGCAGATTGTAGTCCCAAAAGGCCTGAAAGACGTAGTCCTGCAGGGCGTGCATGGAGCGTCTGGGTCTGGACATTTTGGTGTCACAAAAACTCTCCGTCGCCTCCGACAGGGGTTTTATTGGGGCCAGTGTAGGAGGGATGTGGAGGATTTCTGCCGCTGCTGTGACCTCTGCACGGCACGGAAGGGGCCGACGGGTCAGTCTCACGCCCGCCTACAACAGTTTGTTGTAGGAGCCCCGATGGAACGAGTGGCCGTGGACATCATGGGCCCCCTACCACGCTCAGACAGGGGAAACTGTTATGTCCTGTCGGCTATAGACTATTTTACAAAATGGCCGGAGGCGTACGCCATCCCTGATCAGGAAGCAGAGACTGTGGCAGATGCTTTGGTTGGGGGCCTGATTAGCAGGTTTGGGGTACCAGACAGTATTCATAGTGACCAGGGGAGAAATTTTGAGTCACGGGTGTTTTCTACCATGTGCAACCGCCTTGGCATCCACAAAACAAGAACAACACCATTACATCCCCAGAGCGACGGCCTAGTGGAAAGGCTCCACCGCACCCTGGGACAGCAGCTGGCCATCCTCACAGCAGAGCATCAGCGGGACTGGGACGAGCACCTGCCACTGGTGCTAATGGCATGCCGCTCAGCTGTACAGGACTCCACGGCATGCACCCCATCGCTCCTCATGTTGGGGAGGGAGCTGCGCACACCAGCCGAACTGTCCTTTGGGCGCCCGCCGGATGCACCTGATGTTCCAGCGGGTCCCGAGTACGCCCGGAAACTTCAGGACAGGTTAGAGACGGCCCATGAGTTTGCCAGGAGGCAACAGGAGCAAGCAGGCATGCGCCAGAAACGGACTATGATGTAAGGGCTAAGGGCCGACACTTCACTCCAGGGGAGCTGGTCTGGGTGTACAACCCTCGTAGGAAGAAGGGACGGTGCCCGAAGCTGGACAGTCAGTGGGTGGGTCCCTGCAGAGTGTTGGAGCGCCTGGGGGAGGTGGTCTACAGAGTTCAGATGCCCCAAAACAGGAGAAGAGTAGCTCTGCACAGGGACAGGTTGGCCCCCTATCAAGGCAGGTCTGCACCTCAGTCCCCAGAAGGCCAATGGTCAGGGTCTCTGGTGCGTCCGCCAACCTCCCCAGAAGCCTTATCACCGACATCGAATGATGCCCCGGCCCCAGAGCCTGTAGCGCCGCTGGGAGCTCGCCCGCAGCGGACGAGGAGGGCTCCAAGACGGTTTGATGACTTTGTTTGTCCCCTCGTGGGCGAGGGACTCAGTAGTGGGGGGGTAGTGTAACGACCCTGTGTTTGGTTCTGCTTTGGGTCCAAGTATTTCTGTGTATTTGTTCAGTTGTACTGTGTTCTGTTGAGCTGTTGTGATTCTGTTGTCCCCCGCCCTCATGTGTTGGATTGGTCGTGGGGGCAGGAGAGGGGTAGGAGCAGGGAGGAGGGACCAGGGAAAAGAGAGACGAAGAAGAAGAGCCCGGGAGTGTGTTGTTGTTAGCAGGCAGCTAGCAGTGTGTTCACTCGCGTGTGTACCGCGTTTTCTGTTAAGGCGTGAGCTGCAGCCTCGGTAATAGCAGCTCGCCCCTGTTTCTGAATAAACCCCGTTTGGCTGGACTCCGTCTGCAGTGTTGGCGTCATTACACTATATAACCTAGGCTATGTGTCACTAATGAACTTTAACACCTTTTGGCAGGCTAAACATGTCTATGGATGAGCTGTATGAGGAATGTGTGACTGCAAACAGCCTGACCTCACCTCAGGAGAAAGAAAGGTGGCAGTCCCAGGGAACAGCAGAGAAGTGGATGCAAGTTCTTCAGGCAGCTGACCTCCCCAACATCCAGCTGTTGTATCCTTTGTCCTCAGCATCCCATCTTCCACTGGGTTTGTGGAAAGGATTTTCTCTTTCATGAAAAGTAAGTGGACTGATGTGCGAAACAAATGTTCTACTGAACTAATTAGAAGTGAGCTCATTGTCAGTCTAAATTATGAAATGTCTTGCTCAGAGTTTTACTCTTTGGCACTGAAAAACAGAGCACTCCTTGCTGCAGCACGATCTCAGCAGAAATACAAATGGAAAAAATAGGTTGACTCCATAATGTAACGTTCCACTGTTTAGTTTACAAGTTTTTTATTTTTACTACAAGTGGAAAGCCATGGCCTTTGAGGCACAATGTGTTTATGTTTACAAATTTACTACAAACTTTATTTGCACGTTGCACTAAATGCACTATTACAGAATGTTCGTATTGATTTTTTGTTATTTAATACTGTTTTAAGTTATTAAGCAGGACAGAGGTCTGTTTAAGAAAGATACATAATTCTGTTTTAAGTTATTAAGCAGGACAGAGGTCTGTTTAAGAAAGATACATAATTTTCAAAAGATATGTTTGTTTCTGGCAATTCTATTTGCACTAAAAATAAATGGTTAATTGTGTAATAATTTGTTTATACATATTTTTATAATTCAAAAACACGTATCCAAATGAATTCAGGTTGATTTCAAAGTGAGGAGGGGCAGGCAGGGTGTGTGTGTGTTTGTGTGTGTGTGTGGGGGGGGTAAATGGGGTGACCAGCACTGGCCTGCCGAGGTGTCCCTTATTTATTTATCAAGGAGTTGGCAACCCTACTGAGACGTCAAAAGAGTTCACTGAGTGTTTCCAGCTAATTTATCCGTATGAGGCAACCTCTGATGGGACACACGTCCTCCAAAGCCAGCTGCTGCCAATACTCGCGGACCTCACTTGACCGCACTTGGGGACCATAAAATGGCTGACACGGAGGCATTTCCTGAAACGGCCGGAAGTTGCGCAAATACGCTTCAAATTGTAATAAAACATAAAAATAATGATTATACTTTATTTATAAAGCCATTTAAAACAACCACAGCTGCAAAAAAGTGCTGTACACATGAAATTAAAGTGCGACTAAACCCAAAATTAACTTTTTTTAGCTGATAAACTCCCTAGAATGTGTTTAAAATGTTATCTAGCACTATGGCTGTGTTTATTCTCACATAATTGTGCATATCTGTGTAAATTGGCAATATTTGGCAATATTTGGTCTAAAAATGTGTTTACGGTAGTTCTATGGGTTGAACTGGTGGATTACACCTTAATTTTCTTATTTGTGCAAACGCTCATGTGTGACATGTCTGCTCATGTGTGATGTCACACAGGTGGTTCAAGCAGAGCCAATCCCCTGCAGAGATGAGAAGTGCATACCTTATATGGAAGTGCTGCATTTCACTCCTGACAAGCGGTTTTATTTTTCTTTTCATTTTCATTTTTTTAGGCCTTTGGTTTTGGATGGAATGGGTGGAATGGATAAATACATCTACATGTTTATTCTTTGTTGTTGCTTGGTGTATGTTGTTGGCTAGAGGTTTAATTTGCTTTAGGTTGTTGCAGGTGGAGGCGTGAACAAAAGCACAACTCTACCTCCACCCTTCCTTGTCTCTCGACACGCCCATTTTCAGGGAGATTTTGGAAGGAGTTACCGTCTCAACCTGGGTTTATTCTCACTTTAAGAACATTTAAACACACACAAAAAAAATATTTATTTCACATTTTTAATAAATATGATAACCTCGTAAATCCGGGACCTCGTAGGTCGGCCCCTCTTAAATCGGGGATTACCTGTATACTGTACTGTACTGGATTCCATTCCATCCATCCATTGTCTTTACTTGTTTGTTCCTTTTCGGTTGCAGGGGGTCACTGCCCAGCCAACATGCATAGTTGGGCCCCACATGGGGTTATTGTGGGCTAGTTGGGTAATGAGTGGGCATGGGATTTATCTGGGCTAACTGCATGAGACCCATATGGTTATCCCATAAAGGAACCCATTTTGTGAGCCCTGTTGGGCTAAATATATGGGTCCTATACAGGATTAATGTGGGCTAACTGGCAATGGGACAGAAATGGGCAATTTTATATGGGACCCATGTGGTTTTAGTATAATGGGCCCAGCATGGGAAGCCCATGTGGGCAGACTGTATTTATCCCAAGTGGTATCAATGTGGGCTCACCTTACATGGGTTCAACCTGGGCATGGATATATAGGGCCCATTACATTTTTATGTGGGCTAACTGGGAATGGGACATAAATGGGCATTATTATATGGGACCCATGTGGTTTTAGTATAATGGGCCCAGCATGGGAAGCCCATGTGGGCTAACTGTATTTATCCCAAGTGGTATCAATGTGGGCTCACCTTACATGGGTTCAACCTGGGCATGGATATATAGGGCCCACTACATTTTTATGTGGGCTAACTGGGATTGGGACAGAAATGGGCAATATTATAAGGGACCCATGTGGTTTTGGTATAATGGGCCCAGCATGGGAAGCCCATGTGGGCTAACTGTATTTATCCCAAGTGGTATAAATGTGGGATCACCTTACATGGGTTCAACCTGGGCATGGTTATATAGGGCCCAATACATTTTTATGTGGGCTAACTGGGAATGGGACAGAAATGGGCATCATTATATGGGACCCATGTGGTTTTGGTATAATGGGCCCAGCATTGGAAGCCCATGTGGGCTAACTGTATTTATCCCAAGTGGTATAAATGTGAGATCACCTTACATGGGTTCAACCTGGGCATGGATATATAGGGCCCACTACATTTTTATGTGGGCTAACTGGGAATGCCCTTGAATCAAATTTTACAGGAGCCGCTGCAGCAGCCAGCAGTGTTGCTGATTCTCATCTAATGAAGCTGCAGTGTTTGACTAGAGGAAAGTACGGTGGCCCTAAGGTGGAAATGAACTACATTTGAAAAAACAGAGTTACATTTAAAAAATAAAATAAAAAAAAACACCATGACATTAGACATAATGGAATTACATTTGAAAAAAACGGAATAACATTAAGCCAAAGCGGAAAAAGACCAACGGAATCTGTTTTCAAATGTGATTCTGGCCACTTCCGCTTTGGCTTAATGTACTTCTGTTTTTTCAAATGTTGTTCATTTACACCTTAGGACCACTGTAGGAAAGTGACATTTTTTATTTTGAATTAAAAAAGGCTTTTCCGGCTACCACACTTGATTAACTGGGCTGGAACAAAGTAAATAACACCAAGCACTGAGAGACTAACTGTAATGTTGTGAAAGGTTCGTGGAGCAGATTTTTCATGTGCATGATTGAGAGAGTAAAGTTTTTATCATTTGATGCACAGAGATTGTCCTCAAAGAGTCTTAAAGCCAGGAGCAAACGGATCAGGAGACCACACGTCTTTGTGTGCACATGAAGAAACGCAGCCCTGAGCGCTCACTGCAGCTTTCACATTAGCTGCTGAAATCCAGGTCAGCTGAAACATAACTCATGACAAATGTAACATATGTGTGAGTATCACACATAAATGTAGGTTCCCTTATCAGTCAGTCCACTCAGTGCAGCATATGACTATGGGAATTGCGTAGCCGCGCGGTTCACCTGAAGTAATACAATCACGCCTTTTCTAAAGGCAGATGGGCGTCAGCATCAGCAATGAGGCCCCGCCCTCTTTGCATAAAAGGGGCTGACGCCCCACCTTCATTCTCTTTTGCCCTTCACCTGAACTTTGCAGGACTCTCTGTGACTGGATCGCTCGACTGGAGGTGAGCTCGCTCCCTACCCTGAGCGTTACAGAGAACTTTCCTGTGAGCACTTGGGTTAGCGGAGGCTAACCCAGTGTCGTCGACTTAACTTTTGAGGTTTTTTCTTCTGCTCTTTTCGCAGCTCAGCTACAAGGCGCTAGCTGCGCCACGCTACCTGCGTAGCTAATGTCTGCGGCTAGCTACAGAGAGCAGCTCGACGTGAGGACATCTTCGCTACGGTTAGCGGACGGCTAACTGGCTACAACTCGACATCTCTTCTCAGCCATGGCTCCGGAGAAGAGCAAGAGCAAGTCG
>JBBPBX010089695.1:0-14253 GCA_038048925.1 Garcialebias charrua
TAGACAGCTCACTAGTGGGAATTACCTTTTGGCTGGCACTAAATAATTTTTATTTCTAATTTATTTCATGACAACAGACACACGCAAAGGGATAGTCCCTTCAGCCAGCCAAGTGCCTTGTTGGCAATGATTGATTACCCAATATCTAATTAGCTGAGATCCAATCACTTATTATGCAGAGTGCAGGACAAACAAACTGAAGTCAACTGTCAGCCCCTTGATTGATGACACTCCCAATCCTGCTTTTGTTTGTTCTAATGTCCTGACGCTTGTTACAACCACCAAAGCTTGGTTGGACAATGCAGTCTGTCATCCTGATGGGGAGTTGCTGATCTCCTATCTTTCTCACAAACAAACTCTCATTTTTGGTGTTTGTGTGTGTTTTAGGTGCATGTGTCTCTTTGTGGCCTGCATTCCAAAATACATCTGTTGCTTTGAACGTGTTTGTCTCTGTGAATATATTGTCAAACACATTGGTGGGATTTGTCAAGCTGTTGACTCTGAGAGTTCCCTTATCAGTCATGTCTCTCGGTGCAACATAAATGCTATGGGAATTTGTGCTCCGCACGATTACCTGAAGGAATACAATCACGCCTTTACAGCAGGGGCGTCAGCGTCGCGCCAGAGGCCCCGCCCTCTGGGTACTTAAGCCGCTGACGCCCATCCATCATTCTCTTATTGCCCTTCACCTCGCTTATGGGGCCAAGATGGTGTAGAGGCAGGGCAGCCGATTTGGGACCCGAAAGACCCAGGTTCGAACCCCGGCAACTGCACACCTTGGGGTGTCTATGAGTGCACACCTATTTCCCTAGCTCCCCGGGCGCTTTCTATGGCTGCCCACTGCACCACCTGGTGGTGGTTGGGTTAAATGCAGTGACAAATTTCGTCTTGTATGGGAAACATACACAGATGACAAAAATGTGACATTATTATTAAACCTGAACTCTCTCTCTTCGCGGGACTTCTCTGTTGCTTCATCGCTCAACCAGAGGTGAGCTTGCTCCCTACATAGGGCGTACAGAGAATTATTCCTGCGTACTGCTGGGCTAGCGAAAGCTAGTCCTGCACATTTTTCCTTAACCCCAGGTTTTTTCTTCTCCTCTTTCCGCAGACTGCTTCGCTCGACGGCGCTAACTACGTCACACCGCTACCTCTGCTAATTCGTAGCAGGCTAGCCAGCGAAAGCGACGCGACGGAGGAGACGTCTCAAATAAAAATAAAAATAAAGATTTTGGAAGGACTCGCTCATCTTATCTCGGACATGCCTCCGGAGAAAGGAAAGCAAAAGACAAGACTTCCAAAAAAGACCAGTAGGACGGCGAACCCAAACTCGCGCGCCTGCCCTAGCGGATACGTTTTTTCCCTCTCAGCGACGGACACCCACAAGGCCTGTCCTGTCTGCTTGGGGATGTTGCACATGAAGATGGCGTTGGATGCACCTGACTCTTGCCCACACTGCAGCAAGATGCTGGAGGCGGTGAGGAGGCACCGGGCGGATTTCATCGCCAAGGCCATGGGGGCTGCTATGGTGCCAGCAGACCCGGACACTACTGAGCCTATCACTCCCATGCCGGAGCTTGAGAGCATGGCTCTGGATGACAGCACCCGAGTCAAATGGGGCTACGGCCCAGATGTGCTGGGTCCCATGGTGGACTTAACAGTCGTATTTGACACTTGAGACATGATGAACAAGGACGAGATCTCGATTTCAGCCTCAGGTGAATTTTCTGCGGATGACGCAGACGTTGAATAAGACTGTGCTCCCGGAGACTGACTTTTCCATCCCTGCTCTGTTCGACTTGTGTCACAGAGCAATGGACGCACTGCAGATCCCATGGCCGGAGCCTCCACCTCGTCAACAAGTCACGAGGTTGGCAGGAAATTATTATTAATCAAAGCAGCAGACCGCCACAAGGCAAAGGATGCCCGTCTTTCCAGACTTCCTCACAGAGCTGACTCACACCTGGGCTCAGCCCAGAGCTCCCATGCTGCTTCTGCTCTCGCAGTTTCTCGACGTGGATGGGATGGATGAAGTGGGAATAGCCAATGTGCCTCAAATTGTGGACACGATGGCGTCTCGTCTGGCTCCCAAGTCATCCGGGACACAACCAACTCTCCCCAGCAAAGCCTGTCGAGCCTCGGCTTCTCTGCTCGAGAAATGCTGCAGAGCTCAAGGCCTTGCGGCACGCGCAATGAACGCGTCTGCCATGATGCAAGCGTACCTGGCTGAAAAACTACAGGAGCTCCAGGTAACGACAGACAAGCAAGCTGCCGCTGACCTACTGGATGAAGCCCGCAGGGCAACAGACTTTGTGCTTCGCATGATGGGGACAGCAGCTGTTGCACAAGGCAGAGGCATGGCTGAGGTGGTCATCGCAATACGCCATCTGTGGATGACCCTAACTGACCTCCCGGAGGGACAGAAAATTCCTTTTCTCCACCATTCGATAGAACCGACGGGACTTTTTGGAAAAGCGCTGGATCGAATTCAGACCAGGCTGGACCAGAGGCGCAAACAGGCTGAAGCTCTCCGGGTGGGCATCCCCAGGAGAGCCTTCTCCCCCCCCCAGGGAGTCAGCTGGGAGCAGAGCACCGCAGCCTCGACACCACTCAGCCACACGTGCCCCACCGCAACAGCGGCCGGCATACGAGACGAGCACCGGCAGAGACCACTGTCGGGTCCACCCCGGACCGAACACGCCTGGAGTAAAAACAGATTTGTTCCCTACAAGGCGGTCCGACACAGAGCCTCCTTGGCAAATCGGGACACCAGACAGAAGCATGCCTGATGAACCAGGCCCGCTTCTTGACATTACACGATCACCCGCCCACGAGGTATTAGAAATGATATTTTCACGTCCAGACTTTGTTTTTTAGCACGGTACAAAAAGCTGGTGACTTTGTTTTAGACACAAATCATGTTCTTTCTTATGTGAGTGACATAAAGTCAAATATGTTGTTACACATAAGCACGAATAAAGCTAAAAAAAACAGCCCCTCTCTGTTTTATTGACTCACAAAAGAAAAAAAAACAGTAACATCAACAGCACGGTCCCCTCTGTTCTTCCAGTCGATATACAGGGCGGGGGCCATCATCCCCCCCTCCCTCACGGCTCACGGGGTGTTAGCCTAATTGATAAACCCCAGCAGGGTGCCTCAGTTCTGTCTGCAACAGACAGGCCCAGAGGCGCCTGCAAGCAGGCCCGTCACTCCTCACAGGGACAGGTGAGGGGGGTCACTTGCTCCAGCCCCTTCTCCGTTGTAAACCACGTGACCGGCAATACACAAATCAAACAAACCCGTGATACGTCCGTGCTCCAGGGGTGAATGCCGACAGAATCTGATGACCCACCTTCCTGGGCACCTATTCATCGGATGCCAGTAAGGGACGAGGGGGGGGGGGCACGGCTGAAGCCTGCAGGCCAACACCAGTATCACCTGTTCACAAAGACAGATGTGATGAAACTGTAGCATGTGTAAACACTCAGTGCAGAACAGAAATGGCACCAGGGCTAAAACAGACTCCTCTCCCCTTTAATCGAAGAGGACTGAACTCTCTGTCACCAACCAATCTAAAGTCTGCTCAACACAAAGGACCATCTCCACATTCTCATGCTGAAGTTGTCTCCTTATCCTCAATGGACGACATGCCATGCTCAAACAGTGATCCTGCAACGTGTGACTGCGCTCACTGTGCTGACCCAACCAGGAACCGGGCTGGAGTAAGGATATCTGCTCGTTTACAAAACTTGCAACCCCTCCGATCCATGACCCCCAACAAAAAGAGGAAAAACAGACATTCTGTTCAGCTTTTGCCTAATAATGACAGTAGATTGCCTCTGCGTCCAAACACTCTTGATCAGAGTAGTATGGCGGTACATCTACAGGAAGGCGCTCTCCCTAACATGGTTGGCCTTCAAGGGACCACATAAATTAGGGCCCCTGAGGGAGAGCTGGTTCCACCACCTGCTCCTCTCCAGGGATCCTCCACGTCACCAGAAGGAACAGTTTCGCCACTTAGGCAGAGAACTGTGGCGAATTTCAGCTTGGTGGCGGAGAGGAACAAGCTGGTGGTCTCAGGTCTGCCTGAGAACGTGGTAAATACCATTGAAAATGTACGAACTGTGTCAACACAGTCTCTCTACACGCGAAAATGGCATATTTTTGAAGCTTGGTGCATAGAAAGAAATATTATTTCTTATTCATGTGACTCGGCCCAGCTCCTCACCTTTCTTCAGGACCTGTTGGAAGAAATGTCACTCTTTCTCAACGATTAAGGTGGTCCTATCAGCAATTTCAGCTTGTCACGAGGGCTGGGGGAGTAGGACGCCTGGTACGCACCCGCTCATAATAAGATTTATGAAGGGCGTGCTAAGGAAGAGACCTCCCAGCAGGATCTTGACCCCTGGATGGGATCTTAGTATGGTCTTGGGGGCCCTCTGTGACCCCCCATTCGAACCACTAAGCAAGATTAAGATACATTTATTATCTTATAAGACCGCTCTTCTCCTGGCTCTTTGCTCGGCGAAACGTGTGAGTGACCTTCATGCTTTGTCCGTACATCCAATGTGTACCAGGTTTGCCCCTGACGGGTCAAAGGTGACCCTAAGGCCTAATCCTGCATATATCCCCAAGGTTTTGACTTTAAACCCCAGAAGTCTAGATTTTGATCTCTCTTCTTTTCCACCTGCTCCTGTCCTCACTCAGGAACAGGAAAGGCTGAAGGCTCTCTGCCCCGTGAGAGTTTTAAGCACTTACATGCATAGTAGGGATGCACCGATCCACATTTCTCACTTCCGATCCGATACTTAAGAACTGGGTATCTACCGATACAGATACTTTTTTGATCCGATACTGTTCAGGTATGTGAATCTGTATAATGAAATTTTTGTGCTGAGACTATAAAGTTATGTGTATTTTGGAATGTTTTCTATACTATAAAGACTATACTGTTAAAGTTTGTGAGTTTCCTGTTGTAAGGCTCAAGAGTGTCTTCATTGGTTTTAACTCACACAATGTTAAAACGGTAGTCACAGAATGTGATGGAACACAAGTGCTCTTTGAAGCTGAATCGGAAATATCGGCAGGTTGGATCCGATATCCGATACTTAAATTATGCTGGTATCAGATACCGATACCAATACTGGATCGGATCTGCCCCATCCCTAATGCATAGAACAGCTGAATGGAGAAAAACAAATCAACTTTGTGTGCTTTGCTGCACCAGCTACAGGGAAGGCCCTATCAAAGCAACGCCTCTCACATTGGGTGACTGAGGCCATAAAAAGGGCGTACAGTAACAAAGGTCAACAGGTGCCCTCTGGAGTGCGCGCTCACTCTACTCGGGGCTTGGCCACCTCGTGGTCATTGTTCAAGGGTGTACCAGTTGCAGACATCTGTGCTCTTGCGAACTGGAGCTCAACAAACACTTTTGCAAAGCATTACAGTTTGGATGTTACTGCGTGTGATGTCACTCAGGCTGTCCTTTCTAACACACAGTAGAAAGCAGCCTTGAGATGCCTGCTGAATAAAGGCAGACGTTCACACTAGCATGCATTTTACTGAGCATTTCAAGGGCGTGATTGAATTACGTTCCCATAGCATTTATGTTGCACCGAGTGACATGACTGATAAGGGAACTGAAAGTTATGCACCATAACTCATGTTCCCTGAAGGAAGGGAACGAGGTGCAACATACCTGGCCCTTTCAATGCTGAAAGCTCGGTGAAGTGCATTTTGGAGAATGTTGGATGGGCGTCAGCGGCTTAAGTACCCAGAGGGTGGGGCCTCTGGCGCGACGCTGACGCCCCTGCCGTAAAGGCGCAATTTTATTCCTTCAGGTAATAGCGCGGAGCGCAATTTCCCATAGCATTTATGTCGCACTTCGTTCCCTTCCTTCAGGGAACATGAGTTATGGTGCATGACTTTCAGTTTCTTCTATTCACCCTGAGGCCAAGTTGGTTTGCCATTAATCCACAGTATTCCTACGTCCCATGATGCTTTGCGCGAAATGTGCACACGACTTCCGGTTGACCGGAAACACCGTTTGTTTACATGCGAGTAATACAGTTGAAGACAGTCCAAACTTTGTTGTTTTCGTTCATTAAAAATGTGGGAACACCACTCGTTTTGTTAAAAGAGGAGGGACAAATAAAAAGAAATTACAGATGTGACCTGATCGCGCAGACATAATTTAAAACGACATAAATAGCGAACGCGTTTGCTCCGGCCTCTCGGCTAAGGTTTGTTAGCAGCTATCCCGGCTAAAAATACCGGGAGCATCTGAGATCTATCGTTTTAAGACAGTAAATCTTCCAAAAATCTCATTAATATCCCTCCCCGAATAAAAAGAAATTACAGATGTGACCTGATCGCGCTGACATAATTTAAAAATACATACATAGCGAACGCGTTTGCTCCGGCCTCTCGGCTAAGGTTTGTTAGCAGCTATCCCGGCTAAAAATACCGGGAGCATCTGAGATCTATCGTTTTAAGACAGTAAATCTTCCAAAACGCTCATTAATATCCCTCCCCGAATAAAAAGAAATAACATATGTGACCTGATCGCGCTGACATAATTTAAAAATACATACATAGCGAACGCGTTTGCTCCGGCCTCTCGGCTAAGGTTTGTTAGCAGCTATCCCGGCTAAAAATACCGGGAGCATCTGAGATCTATCGTTTTAAGACAGTAAATCTTCCAAAACGCTCATTAATATCCCTCCCCGAATAAAAAGAAATAACATATGTGACCTGATCGCGCTGACATAATTTAAAAATACATACATAGCGAACGCGTTTGCTCCGGCCTCTCGGCTAAGGTTTGTTAGCAGCTATCCCGGCTAAAAATACCGGGAGCATCTGAGATCTATCGTTTTAAGACAGTAAATCTTCCAAAACGCTCATTAATATCCCTCCCCGAATAAAAAGAAATAACATATGTGACCTGATCGCGCTGACATAATTTAAAAATACATACATAGCGAACGCGTTTGCTCCGGCCTCTCGGCTAAGGTTTGTTAGTAGCTATCTCGGCTAAAAGTACCGGTCGCGCCTGACATATATCGTTTTAAGACAGTAAATCATCCAAAACTCTCATTAATAAACCCTCCCTGAATAAAAAGAAATTACAGATGTTACCTGATCGCACAGACACAGCCATAGAGAAGGATGCAGGAACACTCTTTCTTTGTTTTGGGTCCGTGTTGAAAACACTGTTGTTTTAGCCAAAGATTTAGCTTGGTCCGGTTGTTGGTGCAGCCGCGAACAGCACAGCAGGTACCTGAACCCCGGTAGGACATTTCAGTAAACGTTCCGTTTAAACAAAAGCTGTGTTTGCTCCGATAAAATGAATGAAAATAACTTTCAAAAACACCCGCGATCCATACTCCGCCTATGGAATAAGGCACTTCCGGTGTCGGACAGGAAGTTCAATGCACATTCGCAAATACAGTGACACCCTCAGGAATACTGTGGATAAGAATAAGAGTCAGAGTCAGAAAGTCTTTATTGTCATTTGCACCGCATGTGGTACATGTGATGAAAACGAGATTATGTACACGGGGTCCCAGTTACATCCAACAACAAATGCAAGAGAAAAACAGTAATAACATCTAGAATTAACTAAGAAAAACATCAACTAGTAATACACTAAGCCTAATATAGTGGAAATAAACAGCAGCACGAACATGAGTTTGTATGAGCAGATGGTCACAGATGAACACAGATGAACACAGCAACAAGAAAACAGATCAGCATCAGCACAATGTGATATTTTGCAGTGTTTATTTTTTTTTTATTTTTATTTATTCATGAGTCTAACAGCCTCAGGGTAGAAGCTGTTCCTCAGTCTAGTGGTTCTACATTTGATGCTCCTCAACCTCCGTCCTGAGGGGAGTGGGGCAAAGAGTGAGTGTGCTGGGTGAGTGAGGTCTTTCATGATGCAGGTGGCTCTTTTCCTGCATCTGGAGGTGTAAATGTCTGTGATGGTGGGGAGACTGACTCCAACAGACTTCTGTGCAGCCTTCACCACTCTCTGTAGAGCTTTCCTCTCTTCAACTGTGCAGCCTCCATGCCACACGTTGATGCTGGAGCACAGGACGCTCTCCACTGCACACCTGTAGAACGAGGTGAGAACTGGGCTGCTCAGACCAGCACGTCTCAGCCGTCTGAGGAAGTAGAGTGTCTGATGACCTTTCTTGATCAGGCTGGTGGTGTTGTTGCTCCAGCTAATAATAATAAAGGAATTATCAATGAAATAATTTTCTCCGTGCCTTGTTTCTCTCCAGTTTATAAGTTCAAAATATTGTTTCAACTTTTATTCAAGTCAATTAATTAAAAATTGAAGACACATTTCCAAAGACTAGAGAGATTTTCATGCACTGAATTAATCTAGCACCTTTAAAAAGCAGCTTCAATCTCATCTTTTATCTGAAATGTTGACCTTTATCTAAAACAAATCAAAATGCAGTTATAAATAGCAGTGATGTTAAAATAACTACACACAAACAATGTCATGCTATGTAATTGACTAAACTCCGGTCATTTTACTATTTTTTCAAACTGTAAAATTTGAAATTATTTTCACAAACCTGTTGCACAAATTAAAGTGAGAGTGGATTGTAATTTGAAAATACTGATGGTTGAATCACATTATTAGTGGCTGTGTATTACAATGTTATTATTAAATAAAGTAATAGAGTAGTCCCTCACGTTGTGACTTTTGTGGACTCACTCTTTCGCAGTTTATCTACGTAAGATTGTAAACAACACACAATTGCCAACTTTAATATTACTCATGATTGAGATGGTATGGATAAAAAGGTAATAAAAAAACTTTGGACAAGCACTGCCTTTTAGCAGTTTTCTTTCAGTAAGCCTTTACTGTAACACCAGTCAAAACAACTACATTACCCAGAAGCTAACAGTGCTTCTGGCCGCTGCTTTCTGCTAAAATGGAGGGAAAGTTTTCCAACACAAAGTCAGAAGTAACAATCTATCTATTAAGCTCACAGAACTGATAGGAAAGTGGCAAATAATCCTGAAGCTCTTTTATCCACATGCACATCAACCTGGACAAGACAGTGGGCTGCTGTTCTGCAGAGCTGGTGAGTAAAATATTTCAGTACTGTACAGTAAATATACATATGTTGTTAAAATTAAGTAGGTTTAAGAGTTTAGAACATTGTAAAAGTGTGGGATGGGTTTATAAAGCCTTAATATACTGTATACAGGGAACCCCCGACCTAAAAACAAGTTCCGGACCTAAGGACCGTTCGCAGCTCGATTCTGCCGTAGCTCGGGGTGAAAATAACGTCTCGTTTGTGTAATGATTGAATGAATTATGTTTGTCCACTAGATGGCAATCATGAGTTTATGTGAATGCATAAATGTAAAGAAAAGAACAACAGAAGTAGATAGTTAAGGAGAGACACCTGTGAGCAACCTGTGTGAGCAGCTTCACAAAAGAGACTTTAATAAAAGTGTCTGGAAGATACACAACGTCTGGTTAATTTCAAACACAAATATAACATGGTGTCAGGAGTGAACTGAGTGGCAGCCATGGACCTGAAACCACCGGAGAGCTTAAAGCTGACGGAAAACGTGGATGGAAATTGGCGTGCCTTCAAACAACATTTTCAACTATATGTCACTGCAATGGGTTTGGAGACAAAGCCGGATACCAGAAAGGTAGCAATGTTGCTGACCATAGCAGGAGCACAGGCTTTGGATGTCTACAAAACTTTTGTGTTTGATGAAGCAGAAGACAAAGAAAAGTTGGATGTTGTGCTGAGTAAATTTGATGCTCACTGTTCTCCCAAGAAGAATGAATGCTATGAAAGATATGTGTTTCATTCCCGAATGCAGACCCAACATGAACCCTTTGATAACTTTCTGACAGATTTGAAAGTGAAAGCTCAGTCATGCAATTTTGGCCTGCTGAAGGACTCGATGATCAGAGACCAGATCGTCTTTGGTGTGCGTGATGGAAAGCTCAGAGAGAGACTGCTGAGAGAAGTGGAACTGACCCTGGAAACAGCTGTAAAGATGTGTCGGGCAAGTGAACTGTCTCTGTAGCAAGTAAGGACTTTTTCTGAACTTTCAACAGGACATACTTCACAGTTCAGTGACGGAGCTGCAGCAGTTGGAGCAATGTCCTGCCAGAAGAAACAACATGCTCAGATGAGGCAGCTGCAAGAGGATTGCATTATCAGCTGTAAGCGATGTGGGTCATGGCATAAAGTGAGACAATGTCCTGCTTACAGTAAGCAGTGTTTGAATTGCCGTGGAAAGAATCATTTTGCAAAACAATGCTTTATGAGGAAGAAAGAAGAGAAGAAGAGGAATCGTGTAAACTTAGTAGATGAAACTGACTTAAGTGACACATTCTTTATTGGTGTTGTGAGTTGTGAAAATGAGTCAGAAAGAGTGCACTGCGTTGACAGAGATGATAAATGGACAACTCCTTTGCTGATCAATGGAGCCATAGTTAAGTTCAGATTGGACACAGGTACTAAGGCTAATCTCATAAGCATGTCTGATATAAAACAAATGCAACTAAAACCTCACATTAAAGAAGTGAAGTCGAGTCTGAGAGACTATAATGGACAATCAATTGAGTGCATTGGCACATGTCAGCTGATGGTGACAGTTAAAGGATCTAAACATATTGTGTTCTTCTCAGTTGTAAAGAAGGATCGTGAGTCACTTTTAGGTGACAAATCCTGAAGAACTTGGACTAGTGAAAAGAGTCTACCAAATAAACACTGAATTGAATGAACTCCATAGACCTTCTGATGCAATGCTTCAGGATTATGAGGATGTCTTTCAGGGATTAGGTACTGTACCCTACACATACAAGATTCAGCTGAGAGAGGGTGCTCAGCCTGTTGTGCATGCTGCACATCGTATTCCAACACCACTGAGAGAGGGGTTGAAAAAAGAGTTGGACAGAATGACCAGTTTGGGAGTCATTAAAAAAGTGGAAGAGCCCACAGATTGGGTTGATTCCTTAGTGATTACAAAGAAGAATAATAGAGAATTAAGAATATGTATGGATCCAAAAGATCTAAACGAGAACATCAAGCGAGAACATTATCAAATACCCACTCGAGAGGAAATTAACAGTGAGATGGCTGGAGCAAGTTATTTCACCAAGTTGGATGCAGCACAAGCATTCTGGCAAGTAAAGCTGGATGAAAGCAGTACCAAGTATTGTACTTTTAACACACCTTTTGGAAGATATTGTTTTCTAAGACTCCCTTTTGGAATAAAATCTGCACCTGAAATATTCCATAGAGCGATGGAGCAGATCATAGAAGGCTTGGAAGGAGTGAGAGTCTACATTGATGACATCATCATCTGGGGATCAACAGCTCAGGAACACAATGACAGATTGAGACGCGTCATGGAGCGCATACGAGAAAATGGACTAAAGCTCAATAAAAATAAATGTGAGTTTGGCGTCAAAGAAATGATGTTTCTTTGAGACAAATTATCTGCCCAAGGTGTTCAGCCAGATGAAGAGAAAATAAAAGCCATCTTGAAGATGCCACAGCCTGTTGACAAAACGGGTGTCCTACGCATCATGGGGATGATCTATTTTATAGGAAAATTAATTCCCAATTTGAGTGCAAAAATGACAAACATTTGCAGACTCTTGAATAACAATAGTCAATTCCAGTGGAATGTGGTTCATGATCAAGAGTGGAAAGAACTGACAAACTATCTGACTACTGAACCAGTGCTCACCTTCTACAATCCTAATAAAGAAATAAAACTGTCTACAGATGCCTCAAAAGATGGACTGGGAGCAGTTCTTCTTCAAGCTGAGAATGTGTGAGAGAAGTGGTGAGAATGAAGCTGCGAATTGACAAAAGCTGAATGCAAATATGCTCAAATAGAGAAGGATTGTTTGGGGCTGTCTTATGGATTGGAACAGTTTCATAACTATGTGTATGGTTTACCATATTTTTTAGTTGAAACAGATCACCGACCCTTGGTTTCTATCATCATAAAAAACCTGAATGAAATGTCACCGAGGATCCAGAGGCTTATGATGAAGATGCAGAGGTATGATTTTACGCTGATCTACACTCCATGGAAACATCTGATTCTTGCTGATGCTCTGTCCAGAGCCCCTACGGACAATGCTCTGAGTTCAACTGAAGAGGATATTCAATGTCATGTGAATTTGGTGTCCACCGTGTTGCCTGTGTCAGACAACAAGTTCAAGCATATAGTTGAGGCAACAGCTAAAGACACAGAGTTACAGTTGGTCATGCAGAACATGGAAGAAGGATGGCCTATAGGCTCATGTTCACAGTTTTTCAAAGTTAAAACTGACCTAAGTGTTGTAAATGAACTGCTGCTGAAAAACAACAGAATTGTGATTCCATAAGTATTAAGACAGGATATTCTGCAGCGGATTCATGAGGGTCACCTAGGCATTGAAAAAATGTAAAAGAAGAGCTAGAGAATCTGTTTTCTGGTCTGGAATAAACAAGGACATTGAGGTGCTAATAAGCAAATGTGAAACATGTCAGACTTTTAGAAACAAACAGAGCAAAGCACCTATGATAACAGCTGACTTTCCAACATCACCATGGCTGAAAGTAGGAATGGATTTGTTTTATTTTAAAGGAAAAAACTATTTAGTAATCATGGATTACTATTCAAACTACCCTGAGATGGCTCTGTTAACTAATATATCATCAAATTGTGTCATCACTCATGCTAAATCGATTTTTGCAAGGCATGGCATTCCACATATTGTGGTGAGTGACAATGTTTTAGTAGCAGAGAATGGCAAGATTTTGCTAAACAGTATGATTTTCAACATGTAACATCAAGTCCACATTATGCTCAGTCAAATGGGAAAGCAGAGAAAGGAGTTCACATTCTTAAACAACTTCTGAAGAGAGCTGCAAATAGTAACTCTGATCCGTATTTAGCCTTATTAAGCTACAGATCATCACCAGTGGTGGGCTAATGAACGCTAGATAGCGCTAAAGCGCTAATCCGCTTACAGTGGACCTAAACTTTTTGTCAGCGTTTTTGTGGATTGACTAACTTTTATAATTCATAAGCGGATTTGTGCTATTTTTATTTAAAATGCAGTACCGCTAATAACTAATTATCTATCAGTAAAAACCAATAAACTTATTTAGAGGCTCTTATTCTGGCTCTGTTGCTGCTAGTTTTACCTTTTTCCCCACCGTAAAGAGCAGAGAGGAGGGGGGAGGGAGCAGAGGGGAGAACAGACTCGGATCTACCATGTAGGCAAATGATGCCGTTGCCTGGGGATCCCAATCAGCATGGGGCCCCGGCCCCGCCGCGCCCCGGCCAGTCACCTACATCCCTAACATTGATCCTGCTTGTTAATGTACATTTAACATAAAAATAATTATAGTTACGATGAAAACGATCATTAAATACGCAATAAAAAAACGGTCGATTTCTTTATCCCCCTACTAAAAATGGACTATTCCATCTTGACATCTTCCGGGTCAGAGGTGAACTCAGGGGCTAATTCTGTGGCTAGCTGTTTGTGCTGGGTACTTGGATAAATCCGCAGAGAACCCCGCTGTTTCAAGCCAAATTAACGCGGCCGGAGGATTTTATTGTGTGTTTTGTGTCGACCATTCGACGGTGAGTCGTTAGTTTTATGTATTTTAGTTACTTTTCATTAAATCTGTTGACTACCTATAGAATCTTGACATCTTCCGGGTCAGAGGTGAACTGGACGCTGAACTCTGTGTCCAGCTGCTTGTGCTGGGTTACTAATGGATAAATCCGCAGAGAACCCCGCTGTTTCAAGCCAAATTAACGCGGCCGGAGGATTTTATTGTGTGTTTTGTGTCGACCATTCGACGGTGAGTCGTTAGTTTTATGTATTTGGGTTACTTTTATGTATAAATGCGGTGGCGACACACCCGTGTATTTTAGATTTAAAAGTGGTTTTAGGGATTAAAAGATCATTCTATTTTTTGTTGATTTCGTGGCCGAATAGAATATATGTACGTAAAGTATTAAATAAATCCTTTGATTTTTGTAATTTCATCCTTTTAGGATCATTTTTGTTACTTTTCAGTTGGCAATGTAGTGCAAATATTGCATAACGCTGCCGGCTATATATAAATATATATATATATATATATATATATATATATATATATAATATATATATATATATATTATATATATAATATAAATATATATATAATATAATATATATATATAAATATATAAATA
>JBBPBX010089697.1:0-14253 GCA_038048925.1 Garcialebias charrua
GAATTGGGATTGAAACTAGTAAAATATATGAATATATATTTCATCATATTTCATCGAACCCTGGTGGACACCGGCGGTGAGGGATGCTGTCAAGCTGAAGAAGGAGTCCTATTGGGCCTTTTTGGCCTGTGGGACCCCGGAAGCAGCAGATAGGTACCGGCAGTCCAAGCGGCATGCGGCTCGGGTGGTTGCTGAGGCAAAAACTCGGGCGTGGGAGGAGTTCGGAGAGGCCATGGAGAATGACTTCCGTACGGCTTCGAGGCGATTCTGGTCCACCATCCGGCGTCTCAGGGGGGGAAAGCGGTACGCGACCAACACCATTTATGGTGGGGATGGCGTGCTGTTGACCTCAACTCGGGATGTTGTGAGTCGGTGGGCGGAATACTTCGAAGACCTCCTCAATCCTACTGGCACGTCTTCCACTGAGGAAGCGGAGCCTGGGGACTTTGGATCGGGCTCTCCAATCTCTGGTGCGGAGGTCGCCGAGGTGGTTAAAAAGCTCCGCGGTGGCAAGGCTCCGGGGGTGGATGAGATTCGTCCTGAGTTCCTTAGGGCTCTGGATGTTGTGGGGTTGTGTTGGCTTACGCGACTCTGCAATATCGCGTGGACATCGGGGGCAGTTCCCTTGGATTGGCAGACTGGGGTGGTGGTTCCCCTATTCAAAAAGGGGGACCGTAGGGTGTGTTCCAACTATAGAGGGATCACACTCTTAAGCCTCCCTGGTAAGGTCTATTCAGGGGTTCTGGAGAGGAGGGTCCGTCGGATAGTCGAACCTCGGATTCAGGAGGAGCAGTGTGGTTTTCGTCCTGGTCGTGGAACACTAGACCAGCTCTACACCCTCAACAGGGTCCTGGAGGGTGCGTGGGAGTTTGCCCAACCAGTTTACATGTGCTTTGTAGACTTGGAAAAGGCATTCGACCGCGTCCCTCGGGGGGTTCTGTGGCGGGTACTCCGGGAGTATGGGGTACCAGGCCCATTGATATGGGCTGTTAGGTCCCTGTACGACCGGTGTCAGAGCTTGGTCCGCATTGCCGGCAGTAAGTCAGGCTCGTTTCCGGTGAGAGTTGGACTCCGCCAAGGTTGCCCTTTGTCACCGATTCTGTTTATAACTTTTATGGACAGAATTTCTAGGCGCAGCCAAGGTGTTGAGAGGATCCGTTTTGGTGGCCTTAGAATCGCTTCTCTGTTTTTTGCAGATGATGTGGTCCTATTGGCTTCATCAGCTCGTGATCTACAGCTTTCACTGGAGCGGTTTGCAGCTGAATGCGATGCGGCCGGGATGAGGATCAGTTCCTCCAAATCCGAGGCCATGGTCTTGAGCCGGAAAAGGGTAGCGTGCCCTCTCCGGGTCGGGGAGGAGGTCCTGCCCCAAGTGGAGGAGTTTAAGTATCTCGGGATCTTGTTCACGAATGAGGGAAAACTGGAGCGTGAGATCGATAGGCGGATAGGTGCAGCGTCCGCAGTGAAGCGGGCGCTGTACCGGTCTGTCGTGGTGAAGAGAGAGCTGAGTCAAAAGGCAAAGCTCTCAATTTACCGATCGATCTACGTTCCCACCCTCATCTATGGTCATGAGCTTTGGGTTATGACCGAAAGAACAAGATCTCGGATACAAGCGGCTGAAATGAGTTTTCTCCGCAGGGTGGCTGGACTCTCCCTTAGAGATAGGGTGAGAAGCTCAGTCATCCGGGAGGGACTCGGAGTAGAGCCGCTGCTTCTCCACATCGAGAGGAGCCAGTTGAGGTGGCTCGGGCATCTGGTTAGGATGCCTCCTGGACGCCTCCCTGGTGAGGTGTTCCGGGCATGTCCCACCGGGAGGAGACCCAGAGGAAGACCCAGGACACGCTGGAGGGACTATGTTTCTCGGCTGGCCTGGGAACGCCTTGGGATTCCCCCAGAGGAGCTGCTCCAAGTGGCTGGGGAGAGGGAAGTCTGGGCCTCCCTACTTAGGCTGCTACCCCCGCGACCCGACCCCGGATAAGCGGAAGAAAATGGATGGATGGATGGATGGACTTTTATTCAATAACGATGATATGAAGTTTAAGCATATTTTCGATATTTCGATAGGATTTTACAACGTTTCACTGACGTTTTTCTGTTTCTGTTCGGGTTGGAGCGGCTGCTTCAACAACCCGCCCGGACAGAAAAAGCTGTGACACAAAACGTGCGTGGTGACGTCGTTGTTACGCAGCGCTCAGTCCAGCAGCAGGCGTTAGCGGTAGCAGGCTAAAAGCTAAGCTAGTCTCCAAAGCGCGTTAAGTTTTCGCTTCAAAACGAGTCAAACGAGTGCTCATGACCGTCAGAATGTGACTGAACAAAGTTTCACAAGCGAAGAGAAAGCTGACGACATCACTGATGAGAGGAAAGACTAATTCGTCGGTGTGGACGTAGTTCGGTTTTGTTAAACTGCAGGTCTCATCTGCAGCGAGTCTTACTCGGTTTCTTTATTTTGCAAAACGTGACTGAGAGTCGTTCTAACTAGCGGTGGAAACATCTAACTTGTTTAATCTGAAGAGTTTCCACTCGATAGAATATGATGAGAGTCAGAAGATGAAGAACAATAAAGTTTGATCCAACGTTTCCCTGAAACTACGACGTAAACAAACAGCCCCAGCAGCGCTGCATGTTTTTTTATTCAAAATAAAACAAATTCATCAGAAGAAAAAACACTGAATGAAAATGTGCAGGAAGACGAAAATAGTGTTTTAATATCTGCTCCTTGTTTAAAAAATACAAAATAACTACAAACAAACAACCTTCACTTCACCTGCACCACACCTTCCCAACAACTTTGATTTAATCATCTTTTAAAACATACAAATAGTTTTATAAATGTTTATGGTGATATCAAGTCAAAACAATCCTTTTTCCTGATTTACAACTCAGCTCCTTCAAACTACTGTAGTCCTAAATGGAGGTTTTACAAACATTTACATTCCCTTCAGGGTTTAATAACTTTTAAAACAAATTTTAATTGAATATTTGGGGGTAATATATTTTTTAGTTTTATACATTACTTGTAAAATACTATGTTCAACCAAATCATAAAATTTTAATAATTTCAATTGATTAAATAATATATTTGTTGGGTGACCATAGCACGTTCCTACTAATAATTCTTATAGCTCTTTTTTGTAAAATAAAATGGGGTTTGTAATAGTTTTGCATGCTTTTCCCCAAACTTCAATACAACAGATTAAATATGGAACAATCATTACATTATACAATATATTTAAACTTTGTCATTCAAAAACTGTTTTACTTTATACAGTAATGAAATTGATTTTGTTATTTTTATTCTTAAGTAATTTCCATGAGATTTCCATGTCAGCTTCTCATCAATAATGACACCCAAAAGTTTTATTTAATTGACTATGAATGTCAATGCTGTAAACTTTAAAGTTCTTGTTTAAAGTTAAAACTATTACGGTAATATTGACACAGTTGAGAATTTTATGGCAAGAAAGTTCATGCTCAATAACCCAGGTACCAAAGCCAATAATTCTCAGTCGGGTCATCTGGACAGTTTCCTTTTTAATAGAAACTGGATGGGGGATGAAACATATCTATAAAAAAGAAAGTGTCCAGATGACCCGACTGAGAATTATTGGGTTGAGAATTTTATGTTTATTTGATGGCGATTTCCATCTTTTTGGAGGCTAAATACAAATACAACCGGAACATTAATTTATGTGTATAGTTTATAGTTTTTTTTTTTGGCTTTTATATTGTTTAAATCGATATCGAATTATATCGTTATCGACCGAAATTAAGAACTATATCGTGATAAAAATTTTGGCCATATCGTCCAGCCCTAGAAGTGGTACATTGTAGGGATGCACGATATATACTATATACGGTAGAAACGATAGAAATTTAGCCTACGATAGAGATCTGTCTTCTACCGGCTAACCACAGAAAATCAGAGTTGTCTGATTTAATCTTTACTTTTTTTTGTTTAAAACTGTGCATAAGTGGTGTGTTGAAGTGTACAATCAGAGTTGTCAGAGTTAATCGATAATTTTTTTGTGTTGAAAACTGTGTGTAAGTGGTGTTAAAGTCTTTTCTTCGAGTGCTAAGTAGCGAAGCTAAGCTAACTTCGTCCGGCTTGCCGTAGTTTGCCATATTCGGACGCATGCGCAAAACGCTGTGTTCCGTCGAAAGTTTTTTTTTGTCAAAAGTTAAAGTAAGCGTTGGTCACCTTAGAGAAACCTGCCCTCTGATCTGTGAACAGAACGCTGTGTTGTGTGATTTTACTGCGAGACCCTCTGGTCAAAGCCACAGAGGAAACTGGTTGCCTTGTCAGCTCTCCTTAAAGCTGAAGGAGACGCCCACTAGAGGGTTGGAGGGTGAAGTGTTTTCAGTGTAAAATGCTGCTCTGTTACTGTTCATTTCTTAAGTGACAATATTGGAAACTGTTAAGAGTTAACAACATATTCTTTAGTTTAAAACTTATGGCTAAAACTACACAAGATATATTTTGCACTGTTTTGCACTACAAGAAAGAAGCCTAATGCTTGAGTTGTTAATTATTTAAAAACTCTCTGGACCTAGTAGTGAAATTTTCTTAATAGAGATTATTTTGTGGTATAGCAGTTTTCAAAATAACTTATGGCAAAAGGACACCCTATGCTTTTTTCAAAATTCCTATTGCAAGTTTTATACCAAAAACATATTGTGATATATATCGTTATCGCCACCCTTCACAATACATATCGTGATATGATTTTTAGGCCATATCGCACATTCCTAGTACATTGCACTCCGGAAAAGTACTGCAAAGAAGCATATTATAGTTTTCAGAATGGCAATACTGTAGTTATTTGTATATTTTGACTTTTTAAAAAAAAATACTTTTCACTATATCGAAACTATTTGGTTGTACTGTATTTCTTTTCTTATATTGCGATGGACGAATAATGCATAGATGCCACGATAGGGCATTGGTGTAGGTGCGGGTTTGGTGTCCGACAGGCCCAGGTTTGAACCCCGGTCACGGAATACCTTGTGGTATTTTATTTTATTTTAATTTTTTTAGGCCTTTTGTTTTGGATAGATCGGGTGGGGATAGATAAATACATCTACCCTGTACATATTTATTCGTTGTTTTTGCTTGCTGTAAGTTGTTTGCTGGAGTTTTAGATTGTTGCTAGAGGGGGCGTGACGCAGCTCAACCACCCACCTCCTCCCTTCCATGTTTCTCGACACTCCCATTTTCATGAGGGGTTTTGAATCTGCTCTGGGGCGGAGTTACCGTTTCACAGTGTGTTGAGGACCTCTTTAAAAAATTGCATTCAGCTGTGTCGTTTATTAACTAAATATCTTGTGAACCACTGGACACATTTTTAATGAAACTCAAAGTAAGAAAAGTTTCAGTGTACATCAACGTGTAAGAACGTTTGGAGCCAATTTAGTTCAAGATGGCCGACTGACATTACAACCCACAAAAATGGCTATTGCTCAGCTGACTTTACAAATACTGTACCGAAACTCAGCGGAGGCGGAAATTTACAGGAGGGAGGGGGGAGAGTGTACCTTAGCGGCCACGGGCGGAGGATTACAGCTGAAAATTACAGGAGACCTCATTGTTTACAGGCAGACCGGGGCAGAGGAGGTTAGGAGGGGCTAACATGCTAACAGACCTTACTGTAAAACTCTGGACCGCGCGTGGAAAAGTACAGGAGACCTTTGTTTGGACCGGAGGTTTACGAGGCAGAGAGGCTACAGCTGAGCAACGAGCTAACATGCTAACAGGCGGAGGAAGGCTTCACCAGCTCCCAGTAGGTTATTAACTCTTTTTTCCCTTCATTATGGCTCCAAATGTATGGAGCTAACATGCTAACAGGCCTTACTGTAAACAGTCTGGACCGCGCGAACTACAGGCAGCCTCAGATGTTGGAGGAACACCGAGCTAACATGCTAACAGGCGGAGGAAGGCTTCACCAGCTCCCAGTAGGTTATTAACTCTTTTTTCCCTTCATTATGGCTCCAAATGTATGTGTTTTTTGATAATTATGTAGGGTACTGTGTTAGGATAGGCTAAGTGCTTGGTAAAATACAGAATTGTACGTATAAGGTGCAGTTTGGACGTATTTTCCGACTTACGACGAAATTCGACTTGCGACGTCACGTAGGAACGGAACTCGTTCGTAAGACGGGGACTACCTGTATTTAATTTATGCAGGTGCGCTCCCATGTTCAGGCTGAAATAAAGTTAAAAGATGAGATAACAGGTGCCTCCATAAAAGTGCAGAGGAAGTGATGCAGTGCAAGGCAGGAAACAAAAAGATAAGAAATATATTTAAAGCTGTAACTAGTTTGATTCGGCTCATTTAACAGAGTCCCTTCACTAGGACTCACTCTGCTGTGGTGAAGGCCAGCTCCAGGTTCTGTTTGCGATTGGCTGGATTCAGAGTGTTGTATTCAAACTCCAGCGGGAAGAACGAGTGCACCAAAGCACAGAAGGCCATCCCATCGCTCCAACTGGATGAGAAGTTCTGGATGTCTATGTTCTACGAGGAAATGACAAGAAACAACGCGGTTAAACGTCATTTTTTTTGCACATTTTGCGTTTCATTCCTTCATTTATTGGTCACTAAAACAACTCATTCTGCTAAAGATGGCATTATAACAAACAGCGCCAAAAGTAAGGAAACGTGTTTGGTCGTTTATGTCTTTGTTGTATCAATGTTTCGTGGCAATACAGTTTACAGTATAAGTTTTATTTCACATTAAATGGTGCTACATTTGTAAAGAAAATGCATTTGTGGGTTTGCACCCATAAAAAACTTGCCAAACCTTTTCTACCGATGCTGAACAGTTTATTCTGCTATTGACCCATGGGCGTCTGATACGCCAAGTGTTGCCAATCAGGTGCTTGAGTTGGTATTTGCTTGAAGCGCGCCACATTCCACTGGTCTGGGTGGGTCCTGTGTCTTAAACTTCAAGCTGGTGTTCCACAAAACCAAGTTGAAACACTATTTGGAGTCACACACCATCTCCAAACTGAAGGTCCACCAGGTGATGAGTCAGGCAGTGTAATGAGCATCCTACAAGATGAGGTTCTGGAACCAGAGGCTGTCTCATCTCACCACAGTCCGGGACTCAACTTTATCATTCAAGATGACAGTGCTTGCCAGAGAACACACAGAACAGGGTTTATGTGGCTACAGAGAGGACAAAATGGCCGCCTGCCAGCAGGCCTCACGTCAACCCTGCTGAACACCTGTTAGCATGCTGCTTGTTCCAGACTGACCAACACAACCAAACTGGCTGACTTGAAACGAATGCTCGTTGAAGAATATGATGTAATCCCACAGCAGTGTGTGACCAAAACTGGTGAGCAGCATAAAGCCCCCAGTATAGCTCTGCGTTGGGCCGAACGCCGCTGCACGCCGTGTGAGCGCCGCGGCACAAGCCTTTGAACGCGGGCGTGAACGCGCCAAGCTCAAATTTTACGACCGCCTATGCACGCGCGTTGTCTCACAATAAACTGCCCGGCGGCGGACTGTTTTGTATGAGACACAAATGTATGTATACATACACAAATGTTTGTATCCGCAGCAGGTCTCCAAGGTGAACAGCCTCTGGCGTTAGAAGAAGGTGGGCGGCCGTGGCACAGTGGTAATGGCAGTCGACCCCTGATCGGAAGGTTGGAGGTTCGAATCCCGCATCCGCCCACCATGTGTCGTTGTGTCCCTGGGCAAGACACTTAACCCTGAGTTGCTCCCGGTAGGTCTGGATGGCGCCTTGCAAGGCAGGCTACCACTACCGGTGTATGAATGTCTGAATGAATGGGTGGATGGCTGGTATTGTAAAGCGCTTTGGGGCTCCTCACAGGGGGCTGGAAAGCGCTATATAAATAAGCTCCATTTACCATTTACCATATTAAATTCCTCTTCTTCATCGCTGATCTGGACTTTTCTTTTGTTTTTTGCCAAAAGTCAAGTGATCGCTTGAAGCGGTCACCATTCGCTTCCTCCTCCGATGAGGAGGAATGAATGAATTTGTCACGAGCGAACCAAATGTCCAACGTGGATGCGCCAGGTTCTAAATATTTCCTGGTGGGCTGTGGGCTGCAGGACCAGCGCTCCATGTTTTTATTTTATTTTTTAGAACTTTTTATTAACATATAAACACAAAATACCGCTGCGCAGCCCGTGCCTTTTCTTTCACCATTCGACCTGTCAATCAATTCAGTAGGCGTGTCAGCAAATGACCAATCAGCGACCTCAGTTTGTCCCGTAGGTAAACGCTCCGCCCTGCTGCTGCTCAAATTATGTCAAGAATTTGGAGCTTCATGCTTGTCATGATATGAGGAAAGACAGGAAACGTTGGTATCGGTCGCAGAGCCGTACTCCTTTATTTAGCTAGCACACGAGGTAACAACTGTGTAGCTTCTTCGTTAACTTCCTGTCAGTACCCTCTCTAGTGCTCCCCCTGGTGGTCTGGAGACCGAACTACACTAGATACAGTGAGAACTAATCTCACAACACCTCCCCTCTTTTGAAGTTAAGCATTGCAAGTTTTCTTTTCTGTCGTGCATCCTATCACATCTCTGGCAGTTCTGTCTATTCTCGCTGTATTTTGGTGCTTGTTTCTGCCGTGGTTTCTCATAGCTCCTCTTTGAGCTGCTAAACTGTTTTTGTCTCACCTCATTCACTGTAGTTTCAACGCGCTCTGCACTTTGCTTCACTTGTTCACTCTGACGTGCAAGCTGGATGGCTCTCTCCAGAGTCAGGTCCGCTTCTAGTTGAAGTCTCTGAGAAACTTCCTTATCCATTATTCCAATGACGATCCGGCCCCGAATCTGTTCGTCTTTCCCTGCGCCGATCTCGCAGTGCTGCGCGAGCTCATATAAGCTCCATACGAAAGCTTCGACGGTCTCACCCGCCCTCTGGCTTCGGCGTCTCTCCCCATAGAGTACAGGAGCGAATTTACCTGCACCTCGCTGCTCTCTCTGTCGAGTTTCGACGCGACTCTGAAGCGGGAGAATCTCTGCCGCCAGGTCGGCCACTCCGCCGGCTGGGCAAAATCAAACGGCTCCGGAGGTCCAAACTTCGCCATTGTGTTCTCTCCGTGGGCGTTTAAGTCCTTAATTAAGTCCTTGATTCTGACACCATGTCATGATATGAGGAAAGACAGGAAACGTTGGTATCGGTCGCAGAGCCGTACTCCTTTATTTAGCTAGCACACGAGGTAACAACTGAGAAGCTTCTTCGTTAACTTCCTGTCAGTACCCTCTCTAGTGCTCCCCCTGGTGGTCTGGAGACAGAACTACCGTTACACTAGATACACTGAGAACTAATCTCACAACAATGCTGGAGCGTCACGCTGAGCTATACTGTGAACTGCCTGCGCGCAGCACGCGCGCGTCGAGCGGCGTGCTGCCCAACGCACAGCTATACTGGAGCCTTTAGGAAAAGATGCCAAACTGTTGTGGCTGTGTATGGTTCTTCCACATGCTACCAAATCCCCTAGTTGTTGTTATTGGTCTTATTCTTTCATCTGTTCCCTTTTCAGGAGTGGTCACAGTGAGTCATCCTCCTCCATCTCTCTCTGTCCTCACTCCAACTACCTCCATGTCCTCTCTAACTGCATCCATGGCAGCTGCATTTCTAACATTCTTCTACCAATTTACCCACTGTCCCTCTTCTGGACATGTCCAAACCACTGTCCCTCCTCTGGACATGTCCAAACCATCTCAGTCTGGTCTCTCTAACTTTATCTCCCAGTTGTTCAACATGTGCTGTACCTCTGATGATCTCATTCTTGATCTTCTCCATCCTTGTCACTCCTAAGGAGAACCTCAGCATCTTCATTTCTGCCACTTCCAGTTCTGTCTCCTGTCTTTTTTTCCACGTCTCTGTCTCCAGACTATACAACATAGCTGGTCTCACCACTGTCTTATAAACTTTTCCCTTGACCTTTGCTGACAACTTTTTGTCACAAATTTCTCCTGAAACTTTTCTCCATCCACTCCATCCTGCCTGGACTCTCTTCTTCACCTTTTTATTCCTTGTTTTCCTGGACAGTGGACCCCAAGCACTTGAAGTCCTGCACCTTTGTGACCTCTGCTCCTTGTAGCCTCACTGTTCCACCTCCTCCCTCTCAGGATTCTGTCTTACGACTGCCTTTCATTCCTCTTCTTTCAGGTGCATACCTCCACCTCTCAGAGTTCTCTTCCACCTGTTCCCTGTTCTCACCACAGATCACCAAAGTTGTTAAAAGAATAAATAATAAAAAAGAAAAAAAAATGTAAACATATACTGTATTGTTCCTTCAGACTTCAATCATCTAATCCTATAAACATCAAAGACAATAGCAGAATAAGCCGTTTTTGGAGATTTGTCCAGTTTTTCATTACGTATTTACTCAACTCCGTTGCCCGACCCTCAAATGCTTGTTCCTTACAAACGTGTCACCATTTAAAGATAAACAAACAAGACTTTTCACAGTGAAAGATTTACTGCAGAGAAGTGTTGCAAATAAAATATAAATGACCAAACATGTAGTCCATCTCGTCGGCTGACCTTGTAGCCGATTGTTTTTGAGCGACACCACTCCAGGAGGATCTGTTTTATACCACTGGCACTGGAAACTCCAAAGCTCTGGGAGCGCTTCAGTTTGGGTTTGGAATCCTTTGCCCTGTTTGATGAGAAACACGACTGGTTTTATGTCAAAATCCGTATGAAACGAAACGACTGTGACAAGATCATTTGAACGCCCTTACTGTACAGGGTCTGAGTTCATCCTTTCAAACAGGGCCCGTTTCGCCTGAGCCCCACTGGAGCGTGGAAGTGTTTGGGATTTCGTCGCATCCTGTTTGAACTCAAACCCTCCGGACTTGTTCGATCTCCACGCGGACAAACAAAATGAACCATTAGTTTGAGTTTCACAGGTTTTTGGGGAGGTTTATGGTCCAAACTTACTTGTCCAATTTGGGCGAGAGTCCAGATTTTATAAATGATTTTGAGGGAAGTAATTTCTCTGTAAAAAAAAAAAAACAATCACAAAAGTTCAGAGAAAACATGTAAACCACAGGAACCAGTCATTTTGACAGCAGACCTGCAGGTTGAGGAAAGCTCACGCTTCTTTTGAGACTGGGACTGGGCGTCTTTAGAACTGGCGCTGAAACGATCGAGCGGAAAAGACAAAGAAATTACAAATAAATGAATATATATCTCCACGAACTGAACTCGCTTCCTGACTTTTATCATGGAAACAGGTGGTTTCTGGTCAAACTCACTTCGTTTAAAGGGATATTCTCCAGGTTTTATGGGCGGGTCCAGAGACGCTGAAAGAGACTGGGACTGGGCTGAGTCAGCATCTGGTTTGGTGACAGCTGAAAGAGGTGAGTGGGACTTGAGTTCACTCGTGTCTAAAGAACAAAGATGGTGGAATAAACTCCACTTTACAGCAAAAAAGGTTAAATCGTGTCATCTGGACCAGCTTCAAGTGAGAAACGTTTCGTCCCCCATCCAGAGGACTTCTTCAGTCTACAACCTGCAAACCAGATCCGTCCCATATAGCCTTCACCGCTGTGTTTCAAGCCAATCTCCTAAAAGCAGGCTTTTAACATGTGCAGAACACACGTATCCAAAACAATCATCATGTACAACAATCAAATGTTTTAGTCCAGATGGCCGACTTACAGAAACAGCCTTAGGACAACCAAGGCCAAAGTGGTTCAGAAACTGGTCCAGATGAACCAATTTAACCTTTTTTGTTGTCATCTACCTGGATGATTGAGTTTACAAGCCTTTTTCCACTTTACAGTCTTTTCTCTAAACTTTATTTGTTGAGGCATTTGAGACAGTTTCCAATGGAACGTGTTGTACCTCTAAACGGATGCTCAGTTTGTTTGACTGGTGGTGAGTCTTGTGTCGGAGGGACGAGCGCTGAGGCAGGCGTCTGATCAGGTTTAGCTGCAGCTGGAGCTTCTGAGCTGGTTTTGGTTGCAGCTGTGAGGGGAAGATGGACCAAAGACACAGAGTCTGACTGATCCTGGGAGGTCTGGGAGATCTTTTCCACAAGTGGACATGGAACAGAAAAACTGCTAAACTAAAAAAAATACTGAGTGAGGTTTGTCAGACTTCCTCCATGACATTTAACTAATTAAAGGCACCCAAGATGTTCCAGAGCAGAGGTCAAATCTAATAAAGGATAAACTTTAACTCTACAAAGATTTTAGATTTTCTGACTGACCTCCTGTAAATAAATGATCTCTTGCTGCTCTCCGTCCGGATGCTGGTGACTGAGCAGGTTTGGTGGTGAGCGACCTTTCCAGACCAGGTTTCGTTGCCACGGCAGTGACAGGAAGATGGGGCTGGGGTTCATGAGCATCTGAAACAGGAAGATGCAAAGGGACAGTGAAGAAGAAGTGCATGTTGCCCACTGCCTTGCAGGGCAAAGTTCTAATCTAGACAAAGATCTCATACAATCTGTTTGTGCTCTGAATGATGCTAAACACCCCCCAGACCAAAAGTTAAGTCAATATCTGTAAAACTGACTGAGTTGTACTTTGTACCAGTTTTGGTGTCTATTCGCTGGTTCGCGAGGTATTTTGCTAACACAGACAAACACACAAACATTGCAGGATCAGGCTCTGTAACTGCACTAAGCGATCAAAAAAGGCGTTCAATACAGGATCAACTGGACTTTATTTGTTGATCCTGTATTGAACGCCTTTTTTGATTTCATCATGTCCTGGACGACTGAGAATCTTCACCAGCATGCACTAAGCGATCATTTTTCCCACTCACCGTAGTTTTCATTTGGGTCAGCCAGTTTGAACTGGGGCTCCTTTGGGGGTCTGGAAACCAAGGGAGGGCACTGACTAACTGCTGGAGCTTCTGAGTCATCTTTTGTCATTACAGTAAAGAGGTGATGTTTGGTTGGAGGACCTGGTTCCTTTTGGTCTGCAGGAACAAAGATGGAAGCTCTTCATCCTCATAAAACCTGTGTCCCATTAGGGCTCAACAATAGATTCAATGAGGGAACATTCAACCTCTAGTACACGTTCTGAAGAAAATTTGACCAGATTGAGAAAAGTGGAAGGTTTATGTGCTCTCAAATTTAAAACTAAAGAATTCTTGTTTCATGGTGACCCAGGGGCGGCCGGCCAATAGGGGGCGCTAGGGCGCCGCCCCACTGGAACTTCTGGACCATTTTACATTGAAGACTTAAAAAAAAAAAAATAATAAAATAAAATAAAAATATTTCGAAATATATGCATATACTGTATGTTTTTAGTTGTATAGGATAAATATTTTATGAGTAATGATGAGTTATATTGTTTGTTTCAAAAAACGTTTTCTGATTGGTGACGTTATTTCCTGTTTTGGGGGCGCTCTGATCTTATCCATTGACTCTCGTTATAAATGGCGCATGCGCAGTTATTCCACGACGTTACAAAACAATGAGAAGATGCTGGGCGCAGTTTTCACTGCTGTGAACAGTCCAACGTGAGCTCTACCTACCGATCTCGTGTTTCCGGCCGTTTGTTTATTTATTTGTCTGGAAAATGAGTCGTGCGGTCAGTGACTCAAGCAGGCTTGCTCAGTTAAGTTTTAAATCATTGAAAGCCCTTTATCTAATGTCTATTTGCATTTCCGACTGATATGCCTCTCAAATTTTAGATGGCTGTTTTTGAAAAGAGCCTTCAGCTGACTGTTTATTCTAAAAGTTGCAACTGGTGAGTTTTTTTTCTTTATTTGTTTGTGGAGTTAGGTTGCCAGCGCAGGTTATTGTACAGTATTGGACTCTGATGGCTACATTTATTTTAATTTGCTTATAAAAATTATCAAACATAAATAATTTTATATACTAAATGTCACTTGTGGTGCTTTACTATTTCTTAACACTGTATTGATCTGGAGAATGAAAACAAAGCCTCTTGCAAGTAGAAATGCAGAAATGTTTTAATCTCACTTATTTTCCTTTCTATAATTTATATATAATGTATTTATTTATATATATTTTTGTTTGTTCTTTGTTGTTTTAGTTAGTCAAATTGGCTCTTTTCACCCTGGCATTTAATTGTTCTGTTGACCTTGTACTAATCTGCATTTGATTAAAAAAAACATGTTTGAACCTGGGAAATATTTTTTCATTTGGGAGAAATAGCCCCCCCTGGTGGACATTTCACAGGCCGCCACTGGGTGACCACATGATACAGTAGATCTCTTTCCGGCATTTACACAACTGGACTATGGACCCCATGAAATCTGGATTATGTTGGCAGTTTTAGGAAAC